>CM031591.1:12510576-12730620 GCA_018467065.1 Ephestia elutella | reverse complement strand
GGCGACAGATGCTCCTAACCTAACCTAACCTAACCTAACCTAACCTTGGTGACTGGCTTCTGGTACATTGCGTGAATCAACTCGATGTACTGTGCTGGCACTCCTTTTTGTTTCATAGCCCACCATAACACTTCTCGTGGTACCCTGTCATACGCCTTTTCAAGGTCTATAAATGCCATATGCAGGTTCTTTTGGGCACTTCGGTACTTCTCGACTAACTGCCTCATAATAAATATAGCGTCTGTTGTTCCTCTACCAGGCATGAAACCAAACTGATTCATACTTATGTCTGTCTCACTTCTTAATCTCTTCTCTAATATCTTTTCCCATACCTTCATGGTGTGCGCCATTAACTTTATTCCCCTATAACCATTGCAGTCCTGAACATCGCCTTTTCCCTTGAAAATGGGTACCAAGTAACTATTACTCCATTCATCAGGTACTACACATTCACGCAATAATTTATTGAAAAATATAGTCAGCCATTTAAACCCATCCTCGCTTAATGTTTTCCAAACTTCTATTGGTATATTATCTGGGCCTACTGCTTTTCCTTTTTTCATACCTTTTACCGCATCTCTCACCTCATCAACGGAAATTTCATTTACCATCCCCAGATTGTCTTCAGTCACACTAAGAACGCCATTCCAATCATTTTCAAAGTTTAAGAGTTTGTCGAAATACTCTTTCCACCTTGCTTTAATATCCTCATCTTTTGTAAGGACTTTTCCTTCACGATCTTTCACACATTTAACATAAGTAAGATCTTTCCCTTTTCTCTGTCTCATTTTGACAATCCGATATAGTAACTTTTGGTCTCTAGGATTATTAAGATCACAGTTCAATTTTTCTTGTTCTTCAGCTTTCGCGGTAGCTACAGCTTTCTTCGCTACTCTTTTCGCTTCCTTATAAAGTTCTAGTTTTTCTTGCTCATTTTGGCTCTCTCTGCTATTCTGCCACTCTTTAAATGTATCTTTTTTCCTTTGTAAAGCCCGTTTAACTTCTTCATTCCACCACCAGGTTTCTTTACCTACTTTGCTCTTTTTTCCTTTTGTTTCTCCTAAAATATCTTTAGCACTCTCTTTAATAGTTTTTGCCATCTCTTCCCAGCATTCGTTAACTGACATTTCCATAATGTGCTTATCCATCTCTATCATTTTATCAAAAAAGAATAATAGAGCGCAAAAAATCTGTTTTACAACTTACAAAAAGAAGTGAAATTCCACCAAAAACCTTTTACTACATTATCAGATCTCATTTACAGCAAAACTTTTTACTCCAACACCATAACTCTACGAGCCCTAACGTCACAAACTTTATACCTTAATAAAAATATGTTTCTTGGACGTTTTGTGCTAACGTATAAGGCTCGTTAAGGTAGTTAGAGTTTAAAGCTTGGCTTACGTTAGATCTGACAAATTTTTAACAGTGTGAGCCATATGGCTACACTTTACATGATTTTTTTTTTTGGTGGAATTTCAATCCAATTCAATTCAAATTCTTTATTTCAGACAAACATTCATAGGTGTAAGTAAAAAAGAACTTAAAAAATAATGTTAGTACTTAAATAAATTACAAATAATATGTTTTTTTCTTCGGATTTATTTGCAGACTGTTCCAGTGTGCCAGAAAGGGACCCTGTGCCAAGCCTGCAATAATTCAGGAGACTGTTGCCGCTGTCACGCACTCTGCGCATCAGGGATACTACCCTCTTTCTCAATATGGCATCAAAGCCATCCACCTGTGCTTCGGCGAACATCCCCGACGCCTTCACTTCACTTCTTTTTGTTAGTTTTATTGGAAAACACATACAAACGTCGAATCCCCTATTTTCAAGAGTAGGGGTGAGAATCCTGAAATATGTACGTCTCCTCTTAGCAAAACTGAAAAAATGAATTGAAAATATTTTTGATGGGTTAAGTACAGTCGGCCACAGACAAAAGTATACCACCTCCATCTTAGTATGAGGGCAGCCTGTTCTTTGTTTCCGAGCGCGTCGTCATCGCGCGTGTCGTCGGATTCACTCTAATGTTGGTTTTCTCTGTCTACGGTTTAAGAGTATCATGCAAAATTTCGTCAATTAAAATAAAGCTTCATTGGCTCAGCGGTAATCTCATTGAGCGTAGATTGAGAGACTGACTCTTCGAATCTTACGAACGAATGGTATGTGTTGTGTAGTGTTAAATATATTTTCTTTTAAGTTAGTTTAATTTTATATGTGTTAGTGACGAACATAATATTGATTTTTAAAGTTTATTTATCTGGATGTCTGAATGATAGAAAATTAAACAAAAGTCATTAATGGATAGGTAATATTTTTTATTTGTAGAACAACTTAATGCAATAACAATACCATAATACGTTAATTCATTACAATGTTATGATTGTATATTTGATTTATACTTTATTTTTACATTATACAATTTATTTCTTACCTACAGACTACTGATACTTATATTTGAGTCGGATAAGGAGGTCAGCTTAATGATGAGATTAGTGAATAAACATGTAACATAGTAAGGAAATCTTATTTTTGTAACAATAACATCACTCTCATCACTTATTATTAAAATAGAAACTCATCTAAGTAAATAAGAATATAAACATAAATAATATACACCTAGTGCATTTATTGGCTATTTACTTATTAAAAAATACAGCTAACTTGAGAACATCCTCTTTTTGGTTTTTGAAGTCGGTTGAAAAAAACTAACAATGTGGCCTACCTTTGTTATCGATAACTCCTAGTAGCCAATATGCATACCAGCTACAATAATATTTCCTATCCCTCCTTAATATTTTATGGCCATCCTTATCCGACTTAAATGTTTTTTTATCAATAAATATTACGATAAATATTATGAATTCAATCGAAATTTAAATATTGCTAAGCAAACCGAACTCGTTCCCTTTCATGCGCAGGTATCAGATCAATCTTCCTCACCAGCTTGCAACATTTGCCTTCAGATATCCTCACGGTCTCTAAAGATAGCCCAGTTTTAACGACGATTTTTCTATTTGAGAGTAATGGTTGTTGCGAGATTACTCTCATTAAAAGCTGTAATTTATCGATGACGTGACTATGCGACAGGCAATAGTCCACTTCTTAAACACTGCATAACACTTGATCCACAGTCGGACACTCCGTATCTAAAAAAATAAAATAAATATTAACTTTAACCCTTACTAACCCATATCTATTTAACCTAATTCAACAATGGCTAAAAATACTTACGGTTATATCCATTTCACGAGCACCAATACTCATATTTTGTTCATAACAGAACAATAATTGTTGCCTTAACAAACATTGTTAAACGCATAATTTTATACTTTTAAAGAATACAGAGATGACCACAATTAACACAAGTCACTCGATGTGCGTATTATAAGACAGCTAAACGCCAGCTAAATCACTTGAGAATTTATGCCTGCCTATGTTCCAATTCCAACCTTCAATCGTTCCTTCGTTTACATTTCTTGCGAATGTCATCGGGATACCCACTTTAGAATAATAATTATCAATGACGTTGCGATAACATCGGTACCGCAATACAAAACACGCCTGTTACCGAGTTAAGTATAAGAGAAACGAGTGAGTCATTGCTACTACGTATTTCGATTTCATTGCTGCACACGCAAGGGAAATATATTTATGGGAGCTGCAAAAACGGTAACTTATAACGTCATGTAGATGTTTTACGAATATTGTAAATTTTATAAGGTGGTATACTTTTCTTTGTGGCCGACTGTACATCGAGATATTATGTACTACGTAGTAGTTGTATTTCGATGATGGGTTAGCTTTTGACGTGAAACGTCTTTAAACTGGGGTCGACTTCTATTGGGTTTTGACAGATAATCACGTCGTTCGTTTCACAGATAGATGGATACACACCATATACATACACAATTATTAGATGTGTGTGTATCGGCCCACACACACTACAACACAATAACACTGTGTAGAGATTGCATGAGTAATTAACCGGTATTTGTCGATAAGCCACGAAGAATGTATAGAGAGGAGGTGCGCATAGGCATTTTACATATGAAAGACAGTGTCCGCATTGGGAGGGGAGCGGGGAACGTATACTTACCGTAGACAGAAATTAAAAAATGAACTCTTATTGGATAGACATACGACTTATTTTTTCTAATTTTACAAACTGTATAGCCACCTATTGGACAGTAGCAGAATTATTTTCGCAAACTGTTTTATTAATTCTCTTGAGTTCTGCTATTACTCACTAGATGGCTGTACTGACAGGGGTATCTATATACTGTATCCACCGCTGTGGGAATAATTACGTAAAAATACTTACGAGTGAAAATATATACTTTTATCGCGTGATTTCTTGTTGTGTGTGTTACTTTTACACCCCACAATACAGCACTTCATTGTTAATGAGCACAATCTAAAATTTCGCGTAACTTCGACACATCTGCGGCACGTGTTGACCGTACCTAGCTCTATGGTGTTGACACTGTGAAGTGAACTCCGCGAATGCGACAATAGTGACGTGTGGTGGCAAATAGTTAGAAGCCTCAAGTTGGTCGACTGGGGACAGGTCTACTAGCTTATGAACAGCTCTTCTTAATATGTACTCTGTGCGATAAGCTCAATTTTTAAAGAAATATGTTAAAATTTTAAGATACATTATCATTTCCTGAAGTCCGGGGCAATCTATGTATATGATTCAAGTAAAATTAAATTATTAAATTGCTTTATCTAATCTTTGCCGCAATATGGCTTTATGTGAATAGTTTTATAAGCCGAGTCAAATATGAAATTGTATATGAAAGTGATTCCCTATTTAGATTTACCAGATAATTAGGGAGTTAATATAAGAATGTTCGATTCGGGTTATCATTAGGTACACGTTTAAACTTACATCGCTTTTTCATATTTAATAAAATATTGAATAACTGCTTTTTTTCAGAAACAAGTAGATACAATTTTATTTTCACAAAAGGTTTGTGAAAATAATAACATGTTTCTATTAATTTAGAACTTCTAGTCGCGGTTTGCCTTGTTGACCACTATAAAATGTTTTGTGTTACCTATTTATGAATTGTACTTACTCATCATTATTCAATAATAAAGGGTAAATATTAAGAGCTGGAAACAGAGAAGATGTCAAAAGTCAAATCATCAAAAATAAGTCAAGAAATCTAATATGATAAATTAGGTTACCTACCAAAGAAGTTTTAACATTTTATAGGTATGTACCATAGAGCAACACGGACTATGCGCGGAAGTCCTTGTTGCTCTATGGTATCTACCATGGAACAAATAAGAATGGTATCTAAACTGGTATACAACAATTTTTAAGCTTTTCACAATTATTATTATGCATATATAACAATGATCTGTTGGTATCCAAATTTATCTGTTAGCAAGGGTTCCTAAAGATCTCAAGACGAGTGACAAAATGACTGTGCGCGTTTGCTACATAATATATATATATATATTTATAACATAAACGGCAAACGAGCAAGCGGGCTGATGGTAAGCGATCACCGCTGCCCATGGACTACTGCAACACCAGGGGTATTACAAGAGTGTTTGCCGACCTTTCAAGCATATATCTAACTATTCAAAGTCAAAGTCAATTATTTTTATTTATATTGGCTTAAAAATAGCACTTATAAATCGTCACATTCTTGTTTTTAGTTAGTTGACGTCATAAAATTAGGTACTTAAAGCTAAGTTTACCACCGCCTCCAAAGCGCAAGTGGAGAAGAGGCGGCGCAACAAACTCCACTGCTGCATTTTCTTCAAAGACGTTACTTTACAACATATGACTTACAATTAAATGACTGTGTATGTGGACGAATATACATTGAATATGAAATGTCAAATTTCTAAATTAATAAAATTATAAATTAATAAAATGTCACTAAAAAAGTAAAAGTACACAATGTACCTAGAGAGTAATATGACAGTCTTAGGAGGTCACTGTACCAGGCTCGGGCCACGCATTTTTGTCATTTACATAATCATCCGTCGTATAATATGCCTTCTTACAAAGTGTCTCCTTAATATAATGTTTAAATTTCCTATCAGGCATATCAAGGACAGATTTTGGTATTTTATTATAATATTCGATATACGGAAAAATAACGTTGAAAGTGCTCGCTTTTCCATATCTTTCGTTGTCAAAATCAAATGACAAGCTGTCGAAAAATGCAGTTGTGTGTGTAAAATTTTCTGAGATTTCTGTGATTGGATGATCGACGATCATTCGGAGTGGTGTGTAACTGTCAAATCGACCCGTTAGTTGAGGTTGGATGCGGTTTTATGTTTTATGCTTGTGTGTATTCGGTAGGAATACACACAAGCACAAATCACGTGGTTTCACGTGTCACGTCTGACACGAAAGGCACTTGAGAGTGGCACTCCGGCTCCGTGCGTACGGATACCATGCCAGGATTTCAGACCGCAACGAAATGGGATATATCGTTTCATCTTAATAACTACAAAACTATTAGTCCTAGAAACATGAATCTAGCGTCATTATTTAGCTTATATAGTCAGTTTGGTGTTAAGACCTTGAATTAAGGTTAGAGTCCTACTTGAGGGGCGGACTTCGAGCAACAAGGACTTCCGCGCGCGGTCCGTAAGGAGTCCGTGTTGCTCTATGGGGGCGTAGGATGCCGCCGCGTGAAATTATGAAAAACGCCGTTTTGAAAATTTCAATTTAGTGTTACTCACGACTCGTTAGTGATAGAGCTATGATTCATTTATGAATTTACTGTTGATTTAGTTAAAAATAAAAGTAATTTAAATAATATTTGTACTTCAAAATATCCACGAAGTATGTAATAAATCTAAAGGATTATACTTTCTAACAAACATGATAAATTAAGTGAAAGGAAAATTACGAAAACTAAACTTAATAGTAGTTTTTTTTGCCATTTTATTGAATTTTTCTAATTTTAAATGAAGGTATATAGATAGAATAATATTTCCAAAAAGGTGTTATATGTTTTCAGGGTACATTTATAAATGTATGTATGTGAATTTCCTTACCATAAGCCCTGGACGTCTTACCAGATATTGATGTGTAAGATATTTTTAGATTCCTAATAGGATGTGTTGTCATCATAAAAACAAAACGGTGGATTTCTTGGAACTTTTTAAACAGTCCCCAATTTTTTACAAATATCACATTTTCATAGATGTAAACTTCGTAAAGTTCATTAGATGTAAAGGCTAGGAAGGCTTGAAGCGGTGGTGGTGGCCGAGTGTTAGGGTGCCCGCCTGTGGCTGCAAAGGTCCCGGGTTTGAATCCGTGCTATATGACTTTATTTACCAATCTGACTCATGTATGGTAGTTTTCATCGACCATCACTTGCTCCCGATAAAGGAAAACATCGTGAGGAAACCTGCACTCTGGTTGATGAGTATCACCTAGTGTGTGAAATAAAGGAGGCAATGGCAAACGACTCCATTAAAATTGCCAAGATAGTCGTTGTGTGTGTTTCATTCCATATAATGACCATGACCTTCAGTCATGTGGAATGAAATGCTAGGAATGTTAATAGGTACTTTGTTACATTTGAATAATAGAAATAAAATATTTAGTTATAAACAACTGTAAGTTATTAAGATAATTTCTTATCGAGTGTGCTATTAGTAGACTGTGTCAGATTTTATTCAAGTTGCCTAAAGGCATCTGACATGATACTTTTACGACTACCGCCACATAGCAGCAGTAGCCGTATACACACTAGTAAACTAAACAGTCAGCCCATGTGCAGGTTTCCTCACGATGTTTTCCTTTATCGGAAGCAGGTGGTGGTCTATGAGAAAACTACCACACATGAGTCAGATTGGTCTGCAAACTCATGTCACACAGGTAGTATTTGAACCCAGGTCCTATCCGACCTCAGGCGGGTGTCATTACCCTTGGCCACCACCGCTTCGACTTAATAATAGACGTTTCACCCGTTAAAACCAACGGCCACTTATACTATAAAAAACTATAATTGGGTGGGGCTGTGTCCACCGACACAGCCCCACCCGACCAATTTTTTTCCCCAGCGCTGGTAGCAGGCCGCTTCTTAACGGCCATTATGGGAATCCTTGGGAAAGACATCCGAGGGTTTTCTGATGAATGGACCCCGCGTGCGTATAGAAGAAAAGGAAAGAAATAATAAGTCCTAAAATACCAGAACGATATATTTTATTTCAATTGGCCACTTGACAAGGTGAATTGTAATTTGATTAAAACTAATGTGAGAAATAGACAAAGTGATTATTAATACACGCGTGTTAGTCGGAACCGCCGACTAGGTTCGACTTCATATGGAAGTCATTACCAAGGCGAGTTAGGACCGTCTTTCCGACGTGTACTGGGTCGTCTGTCACGTCGGAAACACGGTCCTAACCATCTGGAATTCTTACTTTATATTCTGTTATATCATCAAAAGTATACCACCAAGTAAGTCACCTATTGGCATTATAGCCATTCGCAATTAGTGAAATAACTAACTGCTGTCAGCTTTTTTCCTGAAATTAGTAATGGCCTCCAGGAGTCCGTTGGCATACTCATCCGGATACTCGTAATTAAAGAAGTGTCCCCCAAAGTCCAAGGTTTTGTAACTGATCAGGTTGGGGTACTTCTTCCTTACAACCCATTCAGGGAGATGGCCTAATGCATATTTTGGTTCAGTTATCGACGCGGGCGCAGGGGAGGGAGTTCTGTAAAAGATAATTGTAAATTAAAATTTTTCAAAAATTCTCGAACTCACTATCTTTACACATTCATCCTACTATCCTACTTATGCTAATATTTACAAATTGCGAAAGTTTGGATGTGAATTTGTGAGTTTGTTAGTTTGTCAGGATGTTTGTCACTGTATCATGCAAAATCAATAGATTTATATTGATAGTATTGAACGGATTTCGATAAAATTTGTTAGATTAGTAGATGTTGCGTGATTAAGTAACAAACATCCTCGCAAACTCACAGACTCACAAATTCACATTTAAACTTTCTCATTTATAATATTAGTATGATTGAATCCACATTTCTAGTCTATAATTGGTATTTGATTTGATGTGCGTCCGACCGATTTCGGTCATGGCCAATTTAGAATTAAAGGCTCTCTCGTGAGCTCGTATGTGGCTTATGTAGCCAAGCTTATTAGAGAAGATCCTCGCACACTGCGGGCATGTGAAAAATTTAATACACACCGTTAATGTAATTATATTGAGTTAGCGATGGGGGGGCTCAGTACAAGCAGTTTTCCTGGGAGGAGGCCGCTTTCAGTGGCCTGGCTGTGAGAGTAGGGGGCACACACGCCCTACTCTCACAGCCGTGGTAGGGGTCACGGGGGAATAGGAGTGCCGGTGCCGGTGGATAGGGATAACCTATCCTTTGCGGCTGAGAAGTGGTAGGGCCTGACTTGGTCAGGTCCCAAAAAATTGAGGGCTGGTTGGGTGGCGGAAACGGGATTCCGTCGCTCGGCTTAACAGCCCTCGGGTGGAAAGGCGCAGCCGTGTCAAGTGTGCCTTTACCCTAGCAGGAAATTTTGGAGCTTATCCCGCTGGCCGCTCCTACCCTCTCGCTGGAGAGGTTTTCCGAGAGCGAGCCGCGCTGGGGCCGCCGCCCCAGGGCTGTGGAGCGAGAGAAGCACACGGTCCTGACATATATGCAGTAGGGGTTGAAAAAAAGGTCGGGCTTTTAACTCATCACGCTTGGTATCGAGCTCAGCGCGTCGTTGGATTTTTGAAATCCAAATCGAGGACTTTGGTTTTAACCAAATGGAGAATTACCAAAAGGAGCATGCCGCCCAAAGAACGGAATGTAGAGTACATTCCGTTCTTTGGGCGGCATGCTCCTTTTGGTAATTGGTATTACGTAAAATAGCAATAGCATAGGCGGAAGTCGTCAGATGCCATTAGGTGAGTTGAATAAAATCTGACACCAGTGTCTGTAATAACACACTCGATGAGAAGAAGATTGGTATTACACTGGGGAATGTTTACTTTGAATCATACTATCATACTTATATTATAAAAAGGAAGTGTTTGTAAGTTTGTTTGTTAAGGATAATCATCTGAACTACTGAACCGATTTCAAAAATTCTTTCACCAATAGAAAGATACATTAAACCAGAGTGACATAGGCTACATATGTTTGTACCTCTCGATGAAGTCGAGGTGGGGTGCTAGTTTGAATATATATCTTCTCTCAGCCGAAAGACGTCCACTGCTAGACAAAGGCCTCCCCCAAGGATTTCCACAACGACCGGTCCTGCGCTGCCCTTATCCATGCGCAACCCGCGACCTTCACAAGGTCGTCGGTCCACCGAGTGGGAGGCCTGCCACACTACGTTTTCCGGTTCGTGGTCGCCACTCGAGAACTTTTCTGCCCCAACGGCTATCTGTTCTGCGAGCTATGTGCCCCGCCCACTGCCACTTAAGTTTGGCAATTCTGCGGGCTATGTCGGTTACTTTAGTTCTCCTACGGATACGAATATATATCAAACAGGAACAACTTACCCATCAATATTCATAGCCAACACCCTCTTATTAAAGGTCTCTGCGTACATCCTCATACTAGTCCCTACACACCCAGTCTTCCAGTACAGCATAATATCATCCAGTATTATATCTCTGGGAATGGTTTTCTCGATCTTTGCGCCTGCATTCTCTTTCCTCCACAGATATTTAGAGAAATAGAACAATTCCAGCACATAGCTAAGGAGGCCAGATGGAGAGCCATTCATAGCAATACCTGCAATCAGATGATGATCGTAACTAATATTACAAATGCGAAAGTTTGTTTGTTAGTTAAAACAAAAAAAAATTTTTTACCTTATGGTCTACTAGTTTTTGCCCGGCTTCGCCCGCGTGAATTACCCACGGGAACAGTGCTATCTCCCAGGATGAAAGGTACCCTATGTCCTTTTCCGTATTTCTAACCATGTGTATGCGAAATTTCAGGAAGATTGGTTTAGTAGGTAAAGCGTGAAGAGGTAACAAATAAACAAACTCACTTTTGCATTTATAATATTGGGTAGGAAGGATAGAGAGAGAACTTACCCAGGGTATCAGGCGTAGTGGCCTGGTGGGGTAAATAAGCAAATTGATGTAGATTATCCTCTATAGTTCTCCCAGAAAATGTGGAATTGTTTAAAATGGGTGTAAGGGTCACTATTGAAAACGGTGTGACGGATCCTGATGTGAAGCCGCGAACATCCTGAAATATAAAAATAAAGAAAAAATAAAATAATCCTTAATTTCTCTTGCATAGGTTTGGCACAAAAGTAAGTGTATTAATAAAACTTGGGTATAACCTAATTTACCTGTATGCGAGAGAGTGGTGTCTGAGATAGGTTTCCGAAAAAACCTGAGATACAGATCACCACGGATATCACTCCACAGATAAATTATACGATACACTTGGTTGAGGCGAGTAGTGTGTGTGTGAATGTGTGCGTGAGTGTGCTTGTTCTCGCGATACTGCAGACGTAAATCTTACGAGAGAATAGACAATAAATTAATTATAAGGATGGTATCGATCAGAGAGAATTTCTTTAAACAGATAGCGCAAGGTACAATATTACAATATAATGGGTAAATTGAAGTTGAGATTGAGAGTGCAGTTCGGGGAACAAATAATACATGTTAATTGTATAATATTTAACGAGAATACATAGTCCAGTCTAGCTCGGATAAACCAGAAAAGTTAAATATAAATAAAGTTGGTAGAACTGGATGCACAGTACTAACAGAAAGTTCAAATTTAGAGAGGTCAAATCGATGTCAGAAGAGAAGCATACCTACATGGAAATTACTCCACCGACAAGAACGAAGTTCTTAAATTGATTGTTTGATTGTCCCGCGTGCTAAGTAAAGGGCAAAAGCTGGTATAGTAGATTGCTTTACTAGGGTCGGATGACAGCAATAGCATACGAGGTGTTTAGACGCCCGAGCGCAGCGAGGGCGGCTATAGTCCGAGTATGCATTGATGTCATTTACCCGTAATAAGCACTCTACTTTTCATTTCGAATATTAGGAAATTCAACAAAAAAACACTATAAAATAGGCTATTGGCAATTAAACTGAGATTTTTAATTTCGATACAGCATAAGAAATAGATATCCCTAGTCTTTTTTATTACACGACTGACCAAAAAAGGAGTGTTATGTTTTCAGGGTTCATGTATGTATGTAAGTATATATGTATGTAAGTATGTATGTATGTAAGTTTCTTTATTCCACCTTAAGTCCTGAACGGCTTAACAGATTTTGATGTGAGAGGTATTTTTAGATTCCTTGCATTCCTCCGAGTGACATAGGCTATATGACGTCGTCATAAAAACAAAATGGCGGATTATATATGCGATAAATAGCAGACCAAAAAAAATTAATTTGATCAATCTTATCGAGTGGGGTATCAAATTGAAGGGCTTTAAAAGGCGATTTCAAAAATGTATATAACTTATATGTTTGTATGTACTTTTTTGTTTGTATTTAATTTTGAACTATTGAATCACCAGGCGGCCTGGAGCGAGTCAACGCCGCCGCTTCTATACGTTCTAGAATTTTTTTAACTTTTTAATCTTAGTTAAAATACACCTAATTCATTTATTACAATTAATTGACCGAGCGAGCGAAGCGAGCGAAGGTCTCTAAATCGAGTTGGGGGCGAAATACATTGTTTGTATGTATGTATGTATGTATGTTTGTACCGCGATAACTGCCGAACCGATGGTCCGATTTTGATGAAATTTGGTAGGCATGTAGGAAATATCAATAGAATTTTTAAGTTCGTTGCGCAACAAAATCGGTTCAGCCGTTTTTGAGATATTTTAAAATAATAATCGCGAAGTCTAAGTTCGCGGCGAACCATTAGTATTTAACGAGAATAAATAGTCCAGTCTAGCTCGGATAAACCAGAAAAGTTAAATATAAATAAAGTTGGTAGAATTGGATGCACAGTACTAACAGAAAGTTCAAATTTAGAGAGGTCAAATCGATGTCAGAAGAGAAGCATACCTACATGGAAATTACTCCACCGACAAGAACGAAGTTCTTAAATTGATTGTTTGATTGTCCCGCGTGCTAAGTAAAGGGCAAAAGCTGGTATAGTAGATTGCTTTACTAGGGTCGGATGACAGCAATAGCATACGAGGTGTTTAGACGCCCGAGCGCAGCGAGGGCGGCTATAGTCCGAGTATGCATTGATGTCATTTACCCGTAATAAGCACTCTACTTTTCATTTCGAATATTAGGAAATTCAACAAAAAACACTATAAAATAGGTTATTGACAATTAAACTGAGATTTTTAATTTCGATACAGCTTATGAAATAGATATATCCCTAGTCTTTTTTATTACACGACTGACCAAAAAAGGAGTGTTATGTTTTCAGGGTTCATGTATGTATGTAAGTATGTATGTATGTAAGTATGTATGTATGTAAGTTTCTTTATTCCACCTTAAGTCCTGAACGGCTTAACAGATTTTGATGTGAGAGGTATTTTTAGATTCCTTGCATTCCTCCGAGTGACAGGCTATATGACGTCGTCATAAAAACAAAATGGCGGATTATATATGCGATAAATAGCAGACCAAAAAAAATTAATTTAATCAATCTTATCGAGTGGGGTATCAAATTGAAGGGCTTTAAAAGGCGATTTCAAAAATGTATATAACTTATATGTTTGTATGTACTTTTTGTTTGTATTTAATTTTGAACTATTGAATCACCAGGCGGCCTGGAGCGAGTCATCGCCGCCGCTTCTACGTTCTAGATTTTTTTTAACATTTTAATCTTAGTTAAAATACACCTAATTCATTTTGTTTGTAATATAATTGCTTGGAACGAAACGCGGGCGTTTCGCATTGCTGCCGCTAGGCGGCCGCGGGGTTCTCACACTGCTCGTGAATGGCGTCGCGGTCGACCGCCATTGTCCAGTGCTATATCGGTTTGGTTTTAATACGCGGAGAGGTCCCGCGTCATTTTGTCTTAAACCACGTTGAGTGTTAATTAGTTTGAGTTATAATTGTGAATTTCCTTTTTGTTAAATAACTATTACGTTTGTGTTTGTGAAAAAACCTGTTATTGTGACTTTTTCTTGTGAGATGTGAAACGTGGCTGGCTGTTCACATCTACCTGTTCCCGAGTGAACCTTCGGGAAGAAATCTATTTATTTGTTCTGGGGAATTGAGATCTCATGGGTTAGGTAGGGTGATTAGGGATCCCCCCTTTCCGAAGACATTCAAGATTGGATCCGAAGAGCATGAAGATTCAGTTTGGTAAGTGCAACCTTGAGTTTGTTGGTAGTTGTAGTTATTAAGTTAGGTTTAATATATAGGGTTCTGTAGTTCCCGTTATAAACTATGGTGGTAGCAGTCTGCGTATAGCTTAAGTTAGTTAGGGTCTAGTCGGACAAACGTGGTGCCGCGTGGAGATTTTTTCCCGGTACTTATTTTTACCGGTGGGTTTTTTCCCGGCAAAGTTTCGGTACAGAATCTTCCCGCCACTTGGTTTGTCCGGAATCTCTGCGCACACATTTATTACAATTAATTATCATAATTTAGTATATAATATATCCTAATATTTAAATTTATATTTTTAATTTACATAATTAAAAAAATGTGGATAAAAACGAAGATAATAAAGCGGTAAATACAGCATACAGCAGAATTTTTCTTTTTTAAATAATGATTTTTTTCAATGATGTCATTGGCTAATACATGTACTATCTAAAAACGTAGAAAAAAAAGAAATGTATTTCATCGAATTTCTTTGAGTTTTTTTCAAACTCGGTATTTTTTTCTGTGTTTTTTAATTCCATAGATTAAATTATTCTTAATTTATGACAGTAGCTGATTCCTAAAGGTATTTATTATGTTCTGTTTTTTAAATTCATTCCCTCCTTTGGGTACGAATGAATTTGTATGAAACATTCTCTCCCACGTAAGGGAAGAAGCATTTTCATCCCGATACTATGATCAAATATACACTTCTTTCCGAGTATGAGAAATGAAAAATATATTTTATTTTCAAACAACGATAACAAACCTCAGGGTACGCAGTAGCTATGAAGTTGGTTATAAAGTACGATAAGCCATTACCGCCCAGGTAGTACGTCTTATGGCCAAGCCTGTGCATGAGTTTCCTAAAAATTACTGCTGCTTCTGGTGCTCCTAGGCCTGGTCTCGTTGTAGCCTGAAAAAAATGCAAAGAATAGTATATGTGTATGTCGTAGCCAACTGATTAAATTAGTCGTTCCATTAACTGCTTATCATAACATGCTTATCATAATAACGCATTGTCATCAACACTGAACTAACGTGTACAATTTCTATTCTGAAGCACAAGCGGAAGTAACTAGGAAGTTTCGAAATAAAAATATTAGTAAAAAAACTTTTTTTAAAAGCTTTTATTGTTACTCTCAACAAACCCTTTACCCATATTTAGAACGAACATGCTTACATACATTGCAAGTTAAATAAAAACTTTTAATTAATAAATTAATAGTAAAAAAAAAGGCTTAAAAAAAGCGTTTATTTTTCGAGTTACTCTCAACAAACTCTTTCATTTGATACCCATATTGTAGAAATATTACAAATAACTATTCCGCCATCTTGGATAGTCCGCCATATTAGATTTAGAAAGACGTAATATACCATATTAAGCATTGCATAAAAACTAAACGTGTGTACAAAATTTCAGCTCAATCGGTTGAAGATAATATATCTACTTCAAAATTGAGTTCTTAAGATTCCATCCGAATAAACATACTTACATACAAGCAAGTTAAATAAAATCATCTACTGTAACAACAAGTTTTCTAAAGGTGAATATGTAAGTTAGAATTGTCTGCTTTACCTCAGAAAATATAAACCCTGGAATTGAAGGGGCAATGACTTCGACAGCAAAATCTCTCGTTTTATCCCACTCTGTAAGGCGGGGCATTGCTTCGTAGAATTCTGCGAAGCTGGTGGGGAAGCCGCTGATAACTAATAGAGGAACAACCTCCACATTTTTCGGCACCTGAAAGTATGAGATGGTTTTCGGGTCTCACGACATTTTGGTTCTGTCTATCCCGTAAGGGATAAAGACGTAATTGTATCCGTATCTCCTCCTCCTGAGATAAAATTCGATGAGATACTTGTGGATAAGGTTTATTTGTAGTTAACTGTACCTATGGATCAGAGTGTTGGGCAACGAAAGGGACGGATGAAAGGAATAAATACGGACAAATCACACAGATTGAGTCGAGACTTGTGTTATGGGATACTCAACGATACATATTTTTTACCCAAACATTATATAGATTAACATCTAAGACCCAGGCCAATCTGAAGAAGATCATTTTAAATCTTGACCCGCCGGCGTGATGTGTGCCACGGGCGTCGTCAAAGGAAACTGCATGCAACAGATAATGCGTAATATGCGTAGGGTAGACCGGGTACAATTGTACCAGGGGACGATTGAACCATCGCAAATATCTTCTAAACTAAGCGTCGCACTGTTGTGTGACTGAATCAAGCGCGCCTCCGAACGCGGGCCTCTCAACCGCTAGTCTCGCGCGAACGTAGCACGAAGCGGGCGAGTGTCGCGGCGAGGAGAAGTTTCTGCACATCAAAAGTAAGTTTTTTGATGTAATATTTTTTAGTTATATCAGAAAATCTAAGCTGTATTTTTTACTTGGTGATAGTTTAAACGCTTAGTATAATTGACGACAATGCATTTTAATAGTTTTTGTGTCATATAGTGCTCGTATTCACAAGTAATTTACCTTTGTTGTCAAAATGACCTTGTGGGGACAATTGTTACAATTTCTTGGGTATGGTTGTACCGGTACAACTGTCCCCGTGGTACAATTGACCCCATAAGACCGTTTAACTATGTAAATCTTTCTATTTATTTATTCGGGTCAAAAATTTTAAAAGGTATGAGATTATAGTTTACAAAATATAATTTGCACCGATTCGTCATATCGCCTGTCTTGTATTCTGTCGGAATATTTATATTTTGATTATAATATTATATAAGGAAAAATATTAGCCAGTTTCTGACTATTGTACCAGGGGATAGTTGTACCAAGGGGACAATTGTTACATGTGCCTTTCCATACAATATGATAATTGATTATTTGCGTGTTTTTTTGTTGTTTATCACAATTATAACAGCAATATAGTAGCTTCTATGACTTAATTAACCATGTTTTAAAGTCCTTATTATAGAATTTGTTGCTAGAGATGAAAAAAATTATGTTTTATGTTTTTCAAGTTAACGAAAGTTATTTCAGTTAGTTGTGTGAAATTTTTTGTCTTTTAATTTTAGTTACATTAAAGTTTGTACCGCCGAGTTAAGGTCATATTCAGAAATACATTTCTTTGCTTAAAAACAGTGTTTTATTTCCTCAAAACTTTGGTACAATTTACCCCGTAATGGGGTACAATTGTACCAATTTCCCAATTCTATTGAAATAAAAAAATAATATGTTTATACTGTTTCTATAGCCATTAGAATGGTTCTACCCTCTAGCTAACTAACATAGGTATCGTTGAGTATTAACACTATTTAATAAATATTAAAAAACAACTAGCAATTCAGCGCCAAAGTCAAAATGGTACAATTGTCCCCGGTCTACCCTATGTTGAGAGAGATGGATGTGTGGAGTAACAAGAATGGACCAAATACGGAATAAGTATGTGAGAAAGCATGAAAGTAGCACCAGTGAATGAGAAACTAAATAGTTACTAATTGATAACAAGCTAATTATTAAAAATAAAAAACACGACTGACAAGTTTTTACACAAAAAGTACATACAAACATATATGTTATATACATTTTTGAAATCGCCTTTTAAAGCCATTCAATTTGATACCCCACTCGATAAGATTGATCAAATTTTATTTTTTTGGTCTGCTATTTATCGCATACATAATCCGCCATTTTGTTTTTATGATGACGTCATATAGCCTATGTCACTCGGAGAAATGCAAGGAATCTAAAAATATCCCCCACATCAAAATCTGTTAAGCCGTTCAGGAGTTATGGTGGAATAAAGAAACTTACATACATACATACTTGCATACATACATGAACCCTGAAAACATTACACTCCTTTTTTGGTCAGTCGTGTAAAAATAAGGTAATACCTCTGGACGAACTCTGACAAAATGGATATCCAGGCCTTGGATATTCGTAATGTATTGTGGAAATTTGTTCAGGTAGTCTTCTCGTTCTTGGAAAGGATAGCCATTCTCCCAGTAGTTGAGCCAATCTTCAGCAACCTGGGAGTTGATGCCGTAGTTGAACCAGGAGTCTTCGAGAGACGGGGTTATGGGACGACGGTGCTTCAGTCTGTATTTGAGGTCTTGTATCATCTGTGAAATATGCCAAATCAGTTGTTCTTACTATTGTGGAAATTATCCTACTAATATTATAAATGCGAAAGTTTGGATGTGAGTTTGTGAATTTGCGAGTTTATGACGATGTTTATTACTCAACTAGCTGTCGCCCGCGGCTTCGCCCGCGTGAGATTCGCTTAGATGAAAAATCTCTCTTGGAGCTTTTCATCAGATGTTCCAGATCTTCAGTTTTTATACGTCAGCAGAAAATGCTCATCAGGTTGAACGACTTTTATTAAGGTGCCATTTCCATATATGTTATAGTGTAGCTGGTCTCTTGCAGTTCTTCATCAGATGTTCCAGATCTTCAATTTTTATACGTCATCAGAAAATGCTAATCAGGTTGAACGACTTTTGTTAAGGCACCATTTTCATATTTCTTATAGTTTAGCTGTTCTGTTAAGGTTCTTCATCAGGTGTTCCAGTTTTTAAAATAAATTATAGCCTAAATGTTGCCCAGGCTTAATAGCGATACAACAAAAAAGTTTCATTCAAATCGGTTCAGTACTTTCAGAGATTAGCGTGATCATACATACAGACAGACAGACAAGAAATTCCAAAAAAATATTTTTGCTCTCTATTATTCTTTTTAAGTGTCCCTCTATCCATTTCAGTCAAAAATACTAAATGTACAGACAAAATATTTTTACTGTTTTATTATATGTATATATAACGCAAAATCTACTGGACGGATTTCGATGAAATTTAGTAAACGAGTAGAAAAATACCTGGAATAGCACATAGGGTACTTTTTATCCCAAAAATCCCACGGGAGCGAAGCCTCGGGGCGCTATTTTTTTATTTATTTATTTAAAATAGGTATTTTATTCTGATATATTATAATCTGTAAGGAAAGTACTCTCTCCGAAATTACCATGTCTTTATAATTTGTAGACCATTCAACAGTAAAGCATTAAGTTCAATTGTTATTAGTTTTAATTTTGTATAAATTTATACGTGTAAATAAATTTATCCCACTGTTCGAGGTACCTACAGGTTTATTCCTAGTTCGCTGGTGGATTGCCGAGTGGTGGACCACCATCATGCATGGCTGCAGGGATGGCTATTTCACTGATATCTAATTTTTTTTCTATGGAACATGTCTATAAATTTCTTTTTATTAAAAAAAAAACTTTATTTTCAAGTACCTCATCATCGAATACCACTTTGAAATCCTTTATACAAGTATCATTATGTCTATGCTCCGAAGGTCCCCACCAAGCGTCGTAGTCAAATCCAGTTAAATTTAAACCGGAGCCAAAGATATCATTACTACTTTCTTGAATAGGGCTGAGCCAACTGAAGTCCGAAGTGCTGTAGACTACAGCTAGTATACATGTTAAATGTAACGTTAATGTCAACATCTGAAAAGCAAGAAAAAGTTAAATTAAATAAATTAATAGTAAAATAACTTAAAAAAAAAAGCTTTTATTGTTACTCTCAACAAATCCTTTTATTTGATACCCATATTGTAGAAAGAAATGCATTACAAATAACTATTCCTCCATCTTGGATGATCCGCCATATTGGATTTAGAATGACGTCACATACCATATCATGCATGTCATCCAAACTAAACGTGTGTACAAAATTTCAACTCAATCGGTTGAAGATATCTACTTCAAAATTGAGTTCTAAGATTCGACCCAAACGAACATACATACATTGCAAGCTAAATAAAAGACATTGCAACGCAATTTAATTTATTGATATAAATAATAATACCTATTAATAGGGTACAAATACAGGTGTTCGTAATTCAAAAGAGCAAAACAATTCAACCGTTAAAAAACAATATGCAAATTACTTACGTTACAAACTAAACTTATCTAAACAACATTTTGCAAAATATTTTAGAATAAATTAATTACTTACAATGTATGTCAGAATCCTATTATACTTTTAGACGTGAGTTTGCGAACTTGTGTGTTTGTGAGGATGTTTGTTACCCAATCACGCAAAATCTATTGACAGATTTCAATGAAATTTGGTATTGGGTATATTTTTCTCGAATTTCCTGCTGGAGCGAAGCCCCGGGGTACAGTTTGTTAATCAGTTAAATAACGACAAGTTCAATTTCATGATCATTTATTGAATAAAATGAAAGTTCCTGTAACCAATTGTGTGAAGCTTTTTTTAAAAGGTTTTATTTAACTTGCAATGTATGTTCGTTCGGCGAGTGGTATCTTAGAACTCAATTTTGAAGTAGATATCTTCGATTGATTGAGCAGAAATTTTGTACACACGTTTAGTTTGGATGACATTCATGATATGGTATGTGACGTCATTCTAAATCCAATATGGCGGACCCTCCAAGATGGCGGAATAGTTATTTATATTGCATTTCTACAATATGGGTATGGGTATCAAATGAAAGGGTTTGTTGAGAGCATAGAGCAACACGGACTCGGGCCGCGCGCGGAAGTCCTTGTTGCTCGAAGGTTGAGAGTAACAATAAAAGCTTTTTTTAAAAGTTTTTCTACTATTAATTTTTTAAATTTGATTTATTGGAAGTTTTTTTTCATTTCTCATACTCGGAAAGAAGTGTATATCTGATCCCAGTATAGGGTTGAAAATGCTTCTTCCCTCACCCGGGAGAGAATGATACATACAAATTCATTCTTACCCTGGGGAGGGAATGAATTTAAAAAATAGAACGTAATAAATTCCTTTAGTAATCGGCTGTTGTCACAAATTTAGAAAAAGAAAGTTCTATGGATTTTTTTTTTCTATATCTATGGATGGCTAAGTTTTAGGTTCTACATAGAAAATAATACAGAGTTTGAAAAAAGTTCAAAAGAACTTTGATGAAAAACATTTCATGTCTTTCGATACTACATGTAGGTAGTCAATGCAATGGTAGCATTGAAAAAAAATATCATTTTTGATAAAAGAAAAATTCTACTGTATTAATCCTAATCCTATTATCCTAATAATATTATAAATGCGAAAGTTTGGATGTGAGTTTGTGAGGATGTTTGTTACCCAATCACGCAAAATCTCCTGGACGGATTTCGATGAAATTTGGTTTACGGGTACCCCGAGGCTTCGCTCCCGTTAGAATTTCTGGATAAAAAGTACCCTATGTGCTATTCCTGGTATTTTCTACCCGTATTCCAAATTTCATTGAAATCCGACTAGTAGATTTTGCGTGATAAAATAAGAAACATCCTCACATAATCACATCCAAACCTTAGAATTTATAACACTAGCCGCGCCCCGGGGTAACGCTCCCGTGAGAATTTTTCGGGATAAAAAGCACCCTATGCGCTAATAACGGTATTTTTCTATCGATATACCAAATTTTACCAAAATCCGTCTGGTAGATTTTGCGCGATTGATTAACAAACATCCCCATATCGCGGACAGACATGACGACACTATAAGGGTTCCTTGTTTAGTTCGGAATCCTAAAAACTGATCTACGATGCCGCAGATAGAGGGGTAAAGTCCATTTAGTCATAATGTCCTATTATGTAAACAATCTTCACAGTACTTTTCAACCGACTTCCCAAAAAAGGAGGAGGTTATATGTTTCGATGTATGTATGTTTTTTTTTTATGTATGTTCGCAGATTTCTCCGCCTATTGTGGACTGATTTCCGAAATTATATTTTTTTCGACACAGACTATTCCCAAGTTGGTCCCATTTTAACCAGGTCAGAATCTGTTCAGTAATTTTAAAGATACCTAACAAAACATTAAAATACTAACATTGGATTATAGAGTAAAAGCCCGCGACAGCATACCCTTCGTTATTTTATGAAAACTCAAGATTCTCTTTGCATGTCCAAACATAGAAATAGCGATTATCGACTTAATAGTTGCATCATGATTACTTAGTCAGATAATATGTAGCAATCGTATTTAATGTGGTAGCTAAATTTCCTCAGAGTAAAAGTTTTTTAAAGATTTTATTCCGAATAATATTGGAAATCATGCCATCCATTCCCAAGCAATTGATACAGATATAAACCCCTGCCAGTTAAAACTTAAATTATAGTTATATTTGTTTTATTATAATAGATGAATTTAATGTTTAACTTTGAGCGGTCCCCGAGGGTTCTGTTTACCTATAAAAATCACTTTTGCTATCCATATTACCTACATAAGCAACTAAAATCTAAACTTCATGCCTAGTCGCTAATTTATTTTACCCGTATATCCCATACAGAGAAACATTCAGCATTTTTGAAATAAGAAAGGTTTGGTCGTCGCGGGCTCTTGGTCTATTTATGTGCCAAAAATAATGGAATTCTGACATGTTTTGACATTTTAAATCAAACTGACATAAAAAGTTTCGATTTCTTAATTTTTGGTCAGTGATAAAATAAATTTAAGTTTTCATGACAACAAAATTAATGTAAATAGGTATTATAGGTGCACTAAAAATTATAAAATATTTTTTTTCCAAAAAAATGAACCGACTTCCATCATAAAACTAATCATGAAATAACATATAGGCAGATTTATCAAAAAGAAAGAAAAATGTATTGGCATGTCACCTACTGAACGAGGTGAAGTCGGTACCAAATTAAAAAAATAAATAATCTAAATTAACATTAGAATCATGTAGTATAAATAAAATGCCTACATAACTAAACAATTACTTAATATCCTTACTCCTGCACTTGGCACCGACTTCACCTCGTTCAGTAGGTAGCATGCCAATACATTTTTCTTTCTTTTTGATAAATCTGCCTATATGTTATTTCATGATTTTAAGTTTTATGATGGAAGTCGGTTCATTTTTTTGGATAAAAGAATTTATAATTTAAATAAATAAATCAAATATTTGTTCAAACCTAAACATTCTAGAAAGTGATTTTCTAAAAAGTCTATTGTAATTTATATACTTGTAAAATCATAAAAAGACATGGTAAGATTGTTTACATAATAGGTCAAACATAAAACACTCCTGTTTTTGGGTCGCGCGTCAAAATAACTCAGAACCGAAACAAGGTATTCAAAAGAAATCTAAGCATCCCTCTAATAAGGGGGGTCGCGTACCTGCGCGGGTCTTGGCGGACCGGGACCACGCGCCCCAAGGTCATGGCCAGTATGTAGCTGGCCAGGCCCCGGATAGGGCCCCCATGGGCGGGGGCCCTAGATCGGACGTGAGAGTGGGGACACCCCCTCCACGCGGGTTACCAATACCCAACACATGCAGCCGCAGCGGTTTTCTCCGCCGCTGCACGAGTACCCACGGCTGGAGTACCACCCGCCGTACCATATGTATGGCCGGGCCGCGGGTTATGCCCCCCTCAGATGGGGATGTGCACTCGCCCGCCATATTATCCGGGTCAGTGGCGCGCCCCTGGTTTGGAGAGAGTGGGGAGCCCGTAACTAGCTTGCTCCCTTGCTGGGACAGAGCCGCGGACGGTTCTGCTCCCTACCGCGGTGGTCCGCGTATGGGGTCGTAGGGGAAGCCATTAATTTGAGAGCTCTGTTGGACTCAGGGGCTCAAAGCAGTTTGGTTACCACTCGAGTGGCACACCAGTTAGGTTTAGTCGTGGAAGACTCGCCTGTGCCACTTCTTGGAGTTGGTGGCATACAAGTGAAGTGTCTGACGGGCCAGACACTTGTCACCTTTTCTTCGCTGAAGTCCTCCACAATGAGGATCACGACTTCGGCTATGGTAATGGATACCATTGCGGGTTGGCACCCCTCGACAGACATACCGCCGGGTGTGTTGTCTTTGGTTTCGGGTCTGGATTTGGCCGACCCCTTTGTCTTTCATCCCGGCCCAGTGGACTTGCTCCTGGGCTCGGACGTATTGGGTTGGATTTTGTTGGGTACACAGAAGGCTCTGGGTTCGTCTTCACTGATGGCAGTGTCTACGATTTTTGGTTTCGCCTGATGGGCCCTGTGTTTGATAATGGCACCGCGGAGGAGCCACCGGTTGTCGCATCTGCGTCCTTGGCCAAGACCATGCAAAGGTTTTGGGAGGTGGAGGAGCCACCTATGAGTTCCAGGATGGATCCGGAACACGCTGAGTGCGAAGCCCTTTTTCGATCGACCACGGAGAGGTTGCCCTCCGGTCGGTTTGTAACTAGGTTACCCTTTGTTGCCTCTCGTCCTAGCCTAGGGCAAAGTAGGGCGCTTGCGGAGAAACGACTGCTGTCCATGGAGCGACGTATGCAGCGTGACCACGTACTTCGCGATAAATATATTGAATTTATGCGCGAGTACGAGGATTTGGGTCACATGTCTCCGGCTCGAGTTGATTGGAGCTCAACTGAGCATTATTTTTTGCCCCACCACGCGGTGGTGAAGGCCTCAACGGGCAAGTTGCGGACTGTCTTTGATGGGTCCGCACCCACTTCGAACGGAGTTTCGTTGAATCTATGTTTGCATTCAGGTCCCAAATTGCATAGGGACATAATTGACATCATCTTGAACTTTAGAAGACATCAAGTGGTTTTTTGGCGCGGACATCCGGATGATGTTCCGCCAGACAGTCATACATCCTGAGGACAGGCGATTCCAGTTGATACTCTGGCGTGAGCGCCCTGAGGATCCTGTGACGGTGTATGAACTCAATACAAACACCTATGGTTTGAAATCTAGTCCCTATATCGCCATCAGATCATTGCTTGAATTGGCAGAGCGGGAACGGATCCGCTTTCCCCGTGGGGCTTCCGTGCTGTCACGTGACTTGTATGTTGATGACGTGTGCACCGGAGCACAAAGTATTGAGGAGGCCCTCCTACTGCGGGATGAATTGATTGAAATATTGAAGACAGGTGGCTACGAGCTACGTAAGTGGTTGTCTAATGAGCCTAAAGTTCTAGAAGGGATCCCGGAGGATCACCAACAGAACCCTCACCTGTTTGAGGATGTGGATGATCCCAACAGGATAGCGGTGCTGGGCATGCAGTACCAGCCGCTAACCGATATTTTTACCTTCCAAGTGGACTTGGAAATACCAAAGGTCTGGACTAAGAGAACGGTGTTGTCCGTAATAGCTCGTATGTTTGATCCAAGCGGTTGGATCAGTCCAGTGATATTCTCTGCAAAGTGTCTTCTTCAGAGACTTTGGACTTTGGGCGTCTCGTGGGACGAGCCGCTGTTTGGCTCTCCATTGGATGATTGGCTCGAGTTGTTTTCATCGATTAAGGAAGTCAATCGGATTGCCTTGCCTCGTCGAATATTGCCCCCCGGGAAATATCGAGCCAGCCTGCATGGCTTTTGTGACGCGTCGGGGCGAGGCTACGCCGCGTCAGTCTATATGCGGACAGTTGACGCCGATGGCCGGGTCAATGTCTCGCTTTTGTTAGGGAAGAGCAAGGTCGCCCCCATCAGGACTAGGCTGACTATTCCCAAGCTTGAGTTGAGTGGAGCTCACCTTCTCTCTAAATTGTTGCATCACGTTGCATGTGAGCTGGCGGCCACGGTCGAGATACGGGACATCTTCGCCTGGTCGGATAGCCAGGTCGCGCTTGCATGGTTGCGCGCGGCTCCACGTACCTTGGAGGTTTGTTCGGTGTAACCGAACACCTTTGTGACGTCGGCCGCTCGGTCGTCGCTATTACCTAATTAGTGCACATTTTGCTACGCCACTGGACGGGTGCATTCAATTAACATTATTTGTGAATTACGTGTAAATATAGTGAAGTGCAGTTACATCTGTCTTTCTCGTCAACACAACATCCACAAACACCTCACTCCCCGAACATTGGTCCTTCGAAGCCTTTTGGGATATCCTTGGTAAGTTTTTTGTGTGTTAGCAATCGGTTCGTTGGCCTCCCACAAGCGGGTCTCACCAACGGATTGAGACGGTGCTTCAATCACACTTGATCTTACCAAACCATCTCAAAAGAACCAGCATAACATAACATAGGGTGGTGAGAAGTTCAACATTTTCAACATTAACATAACTACCTACTTGTGATTTATTAACATTTTAACAACAGAATGAGCGACATGGAGAGTCTTTTGTTATCTCAAGCAGAGATTACATCAGCTATCGAGAAACTTTTAACAACATTTAAGAGAGACAGTTACGAACGTAGATATGCTAACGCAAGGAGGAAACTTGAAGAGTTACAAACGCTTTTTATCGATTTTCAACATAACCACACTCGTTTGTGTCAATATGAAGATCAGACTCACGAGTATTTTACGGGGAAACACTTTGAGTCAATGAAACAATACTATAGCAATGCAGTGGCGTTTATACAGAAACATTTGAAGTCCGAAGAAGTGGAACAGGAAAAAGACAAACCCAAAACAACAACAGTTGTCCCAGAAACACCTGGAACAAGCAAACAACCAACATCGGCCGCGACGACGGTCGCAACACAACAAACAGAAGAGATTCGGACATCACTTTCTAACAGTTTGGACGATAAGTTAAGGAGACAAGCTGCCAACTATAAGGCATTTCAACGGACAATTTCAAACATTAACATAGAAACATTAACAGAGAAATGGGAGTACGACGATGCACTAAAAATTCTGGAATCTCGCTGGACAACAATCGACACCCTTCACTGGGAAATAGAGAGTGAATTACATACAAAAAACAAAGGAGAATTGGAGTCGTTATTTAACATGTACGAAGAACAATACTACAACCTAAAGAAGAACATTAACAAGCGAATGTGGTCAGAACAACACAGGAATAAAACAACCCCTCAACTTGACGTCCCATTATTTCACGGAAATTACAACCAGTGGGTTTCATTCAAAGACTTGTTTTGTGAAGCCATTCATAACAACCCATCGCTGTCCAAGGCCCAGAAGATGCAGTTCCTGAAGTCCAAGGTACGTGGTGAAGCTGAACGCTTAATCCAACATTTGAGTATCAGCTCCGACAATTACTCGGTGTGTTGGGAAATACTCAATCACCGCTACAACAATAAAAAACTAATTTTCTCTTCACACATTAACATTCTTCTGGATTTACCTATTATGAAACAACAATCACTAGTTCACATCAAGCGTATGCATGACGTCACGATTGAGTGCCTGAATGCAATCAAAAACCTGGAAGTGGACATCACTACCTGGGACCCACTGATTGTTCACATTTTAGATCAAAAACTGGATGCCGAAAGTCATTCTGAGTACATTGATTCATTAAAAAATCGTCGGGAACTACCTATCCTAAAGGATTTTCTGGACTTCTTGGAAGGAAAATTCACAGCTATGGAATCTGCACGTCGTAAGACTGATAACTACCAACAATCGTCTAGATCATATAACAGTCAACAACAACAACCTTCAACATCCTATGGGAGAATACCCCATAACAATCCGAACACTAACTGGAACAAAGGAACCAGGGTAATGATGCCCAAATCAACATTTAACACTTTATCTATTATATGTCCTTTATGTGAGAATAACCACGGATTATATAATTGCAGTAAATTCCTGGAACTATCGAATGAACAGAAACTTAAAACCACACGTGAATTACGCGTGTGTATCAATTGCCTATTTACTCATCGCGGTAATGAATGTACTTCAAACAAAACATGTCGGAAATGCACGAAGAAACATAACACTCTTTTACACGACGCGTTGAGTAAAACTACGCCAGTAAGATCCAACTCAACTAAACATCAAGATAACATAAACAACAATTCCCATGTGTCACAACTTCAGGAGCAAAACCAATCGATGGAGGTTTTGTTATCAACAGCTATGATAAGAGTAAAAGGAGCCGATGGTACCTACCATAACATGAGAGTTTTGGTTGACCCTGGGTCACAAATTTCTTTAATAACAAGTAGAGCAGCTCAGATACTGAACATTAAGAGACAGACGTGCAAAGGAACAGTGGTTGGAGTAGGAGAGAGAGAAAATAGTGGAAAAGGATTAATAACAATCGAATGCAGCTCTATTTACAGCGAGTTCAACTTTCGGACGGAGGTCATTATTATGAATAACTTAGTTGGATGCTTACCTAACAAAACATACAAAAAGCCGGACTGGCCTTTTATAGAAAACATTTCTTTAGCGGACCCTGAGTTTTACCTCAGCCGTCCGATAGACATACTATTTGGAGCAGACGTTTATTCATTTATTGTACTTGGCGGTATCATCAAAGGAGAGGACTTGAGTCATCCTATCGTGCAACAAACAAAACTTGGATGGTTACTATGTGGAGGAGCCAAAACATACAGATGCAACGTGTTGTTGCATAACATAGATGACATTAGAAAATTTTGGGAAGTAGAAGAAATTACAGAGGAATCTCAATTGTCAGTCGAAGATCAAAAATGCATCGATTATTATTCAGCAACAACAAAAAGATTGGAAGATGGACGTTATGAAGTAAGATTACCGTTGAGGGACGACATTTACGACAAGCTGGGATCATCTAAACAATCAGCATTAGCTCAATTCCGAAGTTTGGAGAAAAAGTTTCAAAGACAACCAAAATTAGAAAACGATTATAAGGAGTTTATGAATGACTACGAAACAATGGGACATATGAAACCGTCGACCAGTGACGCAACGCTTGAATATTACTTACCGCACCACGGCGTCGAGAATTTGAACTCTTTGACGACTAAACATAGAGTCGTTTTTAACGCGTCCTATAAAACATCCACAGGTTATAGTCTCAATGACCTGATGTACACAGGACCCAACCTACAAACAGACATCCAGATGTTATTACTAAGCTGGAGACAATTTCAATTTGGATTCGTAGCCGATATTTCAAAAATGTTTAGAATGGTCTTGGTAAACGAGGAAGATCAAAAATTTCAAAAGATATTCTGGAGAGATACTACTGAAAAGCCAATACAAATATATAACCTTACAACAGTAACATATGGAACACGACCCGCCCCTTTTTGTGTATGATGACATTAAGAAGGCTGGCGGCAGACGAACGTAACAAATACCCGGAAGCAGCAGAGGTAGTCGAGAAGGCGTTTTACATGGATGATTTGGTCTACGGGTCGGAAACAATTGAATCGGGAAAGACACTAATAACAGATCTTATTTCTTTGATGCAATCTGGAGGTTTTCATCTAAGGAAATGGTCGTCGAACGAAGAAAAACTACTGGAAAACATAAAAACACAATTTAACAATTCAGAAGAAAACATTTACACTTTCAAAACGGATAGTGTGTCAAAAACATTGGGCTTGTGCTGGGATTCATCTCAAGACAATTTTACATTTCAGTACAAACCTTCTCAACAAACATCAACAGTAACAAAACGAATACTCCTATCGGAGATATCAAAGATTTTGACCCTCTTGGTTGGATGGCACCTTTATCAACAAAATTAAAAATACTTTTCCAGAAACTATGGAACTATGATTTGAAATGGGATGATGAAATACCTGAAGAACTATGTAGAGAATGGGTGAAGATAAGGAATGATCTTCCTAACATTAATCAATACAAGGTGCCGAGGTGGATACGATGCTGTAAACAGGACGTCATAGAACTTCATGGATTTTGTGACGCATCCATTGAAGCCTATGCGTGTGTCATCTATGCCAGAGTGAAAGGTCAAACAAAACTAACATTGATGGCAGCGAAAACAAAACTTGTGCCCCACAAACGAGCCATAACACTACCCCGATTGGAATTACTGGGTGCACATTTATTATCAAAACTTATGGACAAAATTAAACAGGCTCTACCCCAACATCAACATGAAGTGTATGGATGGACGGATTCAATGGTGGTCCTTGGTTGGCTACAGGGCGAACCAAACAGATGGAAAGCATTCGTATCGAACAGAGTGAGCAAAACTACTGACGTCATGCCTAGCGCGTGCTGGCGCTACGTGAAGTCGGAGGAAAATCCCGCTGACGCGGCGAGTAGAGGCTTATACGCACAACAACTGAAAGAAAATAAGATGTGGTTTGACGGACCGGAGTGGTTAGCAACATTTAACGGAGAACAACAACCAGAGAGATACACGACGAAGGAAGAAATTAAATTGAAAGTATCTAACGTTACAAAACAACAAGAAAATCATTTGATTGATATGTTATTACATAAATTCAGTACATTTAACAAGGTAGTACGAGTAATAGCTTGGCTATTAAGAACATTTGCACCGGAGCGCAAACAATTGCCATCGTATCTCACATTACGAGAACTCACGGCCGCAAAAAATGCTGATTATTAAACATGTGCAACAAAAGGAATTTAGAACGGAAATTGACAGTCTTACGAAATTGTATAAACTTAACAAAAGTAGCAACTTATTATGTCTCAATCCAATTATTGATAAATTTGGAATTTTACGCGTGGGTGGAAGACTACAAAACAGCAGTTTGAACATGGAGATGCAACATCCGAAGATCATCCCTCGGGATAGTCGTCTAACTGAACTTTTAATAAATGAAGCTCATCATCATACATTTCACGGGGGACCTAAATTAACATTAACTAACTTGAGACAACAATATTGGATACCTGGAGGATATGGAATAGTGAAAAAATATTTACGCAACTGTGTAACCTGTAGAAAGAACAACCCCGTGAAACAACAACAGCTCATGGGAGATTTACCTTCAGCTCGCACCGAAATCGCTCCACCTTTCTTCCATACTGGAGTTGATTATACTGGATCCCTGGAAGTGAAAGCCAACAGAACAAGAAATGCTGCATCTATGAAGGGATATGTAGCCCTTTTCATTTGTATGGTTACCAAAGCCATACACTTGGAGTTGGTTACTGACATGAGTAGCGCAGCATTCCTGGCCGCGTTGAGGAGGATGGCAGCTCGACGTGGAACCCCTCGATATATCTACAGTGACTGTGGAACTAATTTTGTCGGGGCGAATAACATTTTACAAGAGGAAACAGAACGGATGAAGCTAACATTTGATGAACATTTCATGAACGTGATAACTAGCATGGAAATACAATGGAAATTCCAAGTTCCAAAATTTCCAAGCTCCGGAGGCCTGTGGGAGCGTGCTGTAAGAAGTGTCAAGTTTCACCTGAAGAGAGTAGTGGGAGCGCAGCGTTTAACATTTGAAGAATACTCAACACTCTTAGCGCAACTAGAGGCGTGCCTAAACTCCCGGCCGCTATGCGCTATAACAGAAAATATTGAAGACCTTGACTGCTTGACCCCAGCCCACTTCCTCACTGGACGAGCTGGAGTCACTGTCATTAAAACACCGGAAGATGGGAGGACTCGATGGCATTTAACAAACGAACTATTTAAACAAATATGGAAGAAATGGAGATCGGAATATTTGACAGAGTTGAATGTACGGAATAAATGGCGTCAACAGCACAAAAACATACAGATTGGAGACCTGGTAACCATACAAGACGAAAACCTTCCCCCTGGGAAATGGCCTATGGCAAGGGTTGTAGAGTTACACCCTGGTCGAGATGGTCTTGTACGAGCGGTCACGCTCAAAACACCAAATGGTTACTTAAAACGGCCAGTAATAAAACTATGTGTATTGCCCATCGAGCAGAAGCAACAAGAACAAGATATACCACAACAAACATCTGACAGAGGAAGGAGAAACCGTAACAATTCAACACCGACGCTGTATAAGATTGCTATGGCATTATTATTTTTCATGTCATTATTTTCAAACTCATTAGGATCAACCAACATCACGAAATTAAACGACAGTCAAGCCCTTTATTTTGACCCAATGGCAAAATTGGAATTGATACGAGATCAATGGATATTAGTTGCATACTATGACATGTCACCATATTGGGAAGGAACTACTGCACTTGAAAAAATATTAGACTATCTGGAAAAAACATGCAATACATTAGAAAGAGACAATAAATGCAATTTGATTACATCACAACTACTTCACGAGTGCACCGAGTTCCATCACTACAACGGGTTACTGCTAACACAGCACTTTCTCGAGCACTCCAGACAGCGTCGGGGCCTTATCAATGCCGTGGGATACCTCGCCAACAGCCTGTTCGGGGTATTGGATCAACAATTCGCAGAACAATACGCTCGAGACATTGAGCTGATTAAGCAAAATCAAGCTCATCTGAAACAACTATGGAACAACCAGACGTCGATAGTAGAGTCGGAATATAATTTAATAAAACGAACAGAGGAAATTATGAACAAACAGCACAAAATTATTAATAAACATTTAAACAATTTGGACGACAATATTGGAACATTACAAAGAGAAGTTAACAGAGTAAGCCTAGGAGAAGATTTTGCCCTCACAGCACTGACTGCTAGCAACATGGTGCAACATTTAAAGAGTATCCAAAATTTTATGTTAAACACCATTTCGGATATATATCATGGCCAGTTTAATCTACATTTATTGCCGCCACAACAATTGCAAGAGCAATTAAATATCATCGCTGGACTTCTGAAAACTGACATAACATTGCCAATCGACATTCATACTAACTTACATGATGTATATAAAATATTGAAGGTGAAGGCCAGAATGACTGAACAATATTTTCTATTTGAAATACAAATCCCGCTCATTAGCCGAGAGACATACGATCTATATAACATAATACCAGTCCCGAAGTTGGTTGAAAATAACATAATAATGATTACGCCAGTTTCCGAGTATGTGGCTATTAACATACAAAAGGATAGCTATGTACCAATTTCACAGGAAAATCTGGAAAAATGTCAACCTCGAGATAGCTTCACATACATGTGCCTGCCACATAATCCAATCTATAAAATGAAGACAGATAGAGATTTGTGTACCAAGAACAAAAATAATGTATGCGACACGAACAAAACCGAATGCAAAAACATGTGGATTGGACTAACAAAAATAAATACATATCTTTACTTTTGCTGCGAGCAGTGTCAAGTCCGAACAATATGCGGCGCTCAGGTTACCGCACATGAGCTTGCGCATGCCAACATTATTTCCCTGGAAGACGACTGCGTCATCAAGGCGAATGACTTCATGATTCATGGACACAAACGCCATCAAAGTCAGCTGAGCGTTGTTTATAATATCGAGAAGCCCGTAGTGGCGCCTATCAACCACATTATCAACATAACAATTGATCAAGAGAAAAACAGCGACTCAAATGTAACAGATATGGAATATAAACAGTTGTATGAAGACATAGACGAGAAATTTAAGATCCTAAAAAGAAAAAGCTATTCCATCGCAGGATATACACCACATTCATCACTACATTCTAATATATATAATTGTGGGAATAATATTATCAACAGCGATAGCCATTGTGCTTCGCCGAAACTGTAGAAGCTGGAGTACACCGCACGAGGACGCGCCAGCGCCGGCCCCCGCCCCAGTCGTCGTGGAACTGGAGCCTCGCCCCGCACCGCGCGTCAAACCAGTCTTCAACAAAATGGTTTTTGATGAAGATTCGGTCTAACTTATTAAACTTTTACTGTTTTTTTTTAACCTACTCAACATTTAACTTTTTACTGTTTTGTAACAATTTTTTGCTTTGTAAAGGATGCACCCCATCCTCCCACACCTTTGCCCCTCGGGAACATGTTCGGTGTAACCGAACACCTTTGTGACGTCGGCCGCTCGGTCGTCGCTATTACCTAATTAGTGCACATTTTGCTACGCCACTGGACGGGTGCATTCAATTAACATTATTTGTGAATTACGTGTAAATATAGTGAAGTGCAGTTACATCTGTCTTTCTCATCAACACAACATCCACAAACGCCTCACTCCCCGAACACCCCGCCATACGTAACAAAAAAAAATAGGTACTCACAATATGTTTTTAACTCGAGTGCTTCCAAAGGAATGAGTTTAAAGTAATATTGGAAAATTGTCTTAAGTATACGCAGGCCAAGCGCACGGGGCGGCGGGCGGCGTGCAATGCAAATACGTAGGTACTGTAAGTATACTGATTAAGTCAAAGTCAAAAATTTTTATTGAAACTTGGCCTTCAAAGAAGGCTCTTTTTCACGTCGATAACTAATTATTTAATCATAATATTTTATGTCTCAAAGCTACAAACTACTAGATTACTCTAATCAAATACGCAATTTTATTCTAAAGGTAACAATAGAATATAACTGGTAGATAGGTATGTGTTTGTATGTTTGTACATCATCATCAATCAATAATATTAGGTAGTGGCTCTGTGAACAGTAACCTCGCAAACGGAGCTCAGTCTTCTCATTGTACTGTTAAAAAAAAGTTCCCCCTTTTTCGCAAATGTCGAAAAATGTCTCCTTGTCGCAAAATAGCCCTTTCGCAAAATGTCCCTTTCGCAAAATGGCCCTTTCGCAAATTGTCCCTTCCGCAAAATGGCCCTTTCGCAGAATGTCCCTTCCGCAAAATGGCTCTATGTCGCAAAATGTCCCCCTTTATTGGCGGCATTATGGCGTGTATCCTTTCCATCCTTTGGTGTATCCTACCTTTGGGAATAACCCCTTTATTCATCTTAGGTATGGGATACAATGAGTTTGATTACGATGGGGATTGCTGTGGTGTCATATTTAGTTCAATTTCGGCGTGGATACATTTTGCGGAAACTTTACAGGCGAATTTTTGTGTTCCGAGAAGGCGACGGCCGAATAGTAGTAATACCTGTATAGTACGGGCAGTTATGTAATTGACCTTCAAATTTTTCATTAAGCTATGAGCTTCATGTCATATGTTCCTTGAGTGATTCTAAGCATTTTGAGCCCGGGGGGCAAAAAGAATCATGCGGCTACTAGCGGCTGGGGGCCCACAAAGGTGACCGCCACCCGTCAACTTTTGAAAAAATCTGTTCTCGTCCAGGTAGCTACTAGGGCAAATTTGGTATCATTTCCGTGTAAACCAAAGACGTAGAATTCATTTCTGATATTTATTATTTACAATTTCATAGTAATTTTACGAGAAAAACATAAAAATGTAAAAAAAATTGTTGATGATTTTTGCTTTGAGAGCTTATAATTTTTGTATATTGTCAAATAATATCAAACAAAAAATACTATATTAAAGCGCATTTCATGCAGATTTTAAAAATATAATCTGTTTAATATCCTACTATACAAAAATATGGAGAAAAAAAATGTGACAACCGCAGCGCGGGTAGCTACCCGTCTAGCTGGTTCCGCGCTGGGCGGCGATTTATCTTATAAAATGGTATGTATTACGTACGAGTAATGCTTATTCTTACTTCCTCAAGTTTAAAATGCAAAATTAAATACTATTCCACAGGTATATTTTTATAAAATTATTTAATGTCGACAATTTTCAGCACAGATTCTTTATACTATACGATTCATGCAACCCGTCTTGCTCTTGCACATGCCCGAGTGAGTCCAGGCACACTTGCGACATCTGGTAACTCTGACCTAATAAGAGCATGGATGACTTTCCATGGATGAATGGACTTTCCTCCATTCAACAGCCACAAAAAGAAGGACTCAGACAGAAGGTTTTCGGTAGGCACTAAGGCTTGCCCCAGACGTGGACTTCTTGGTATGTTGCCTTAAAATGAAGTGTTCCGACAAATTGTCAGCCTTTAATAAGCGGTGACAACAACTGGTGAGCGATAGAACTTGTTGGAGAAATAAAGGGGAGTCTTTTTTATTTTGTGTGAACCTATCATTTCAAACTTTTGCATTTCATACGAGCTGCGCCTCATGGTACCACTTTCTTAAGAATTTAGAGATAAAAGTATTGTATTAAGTTAATTCAAGATGTAATCTACTAGCAGTCCACCCCGGCTTCATCCGTGATACATAAATAGCCTATGTTACTCAGCGACAACGTAGATACGTTTCCAACGATGGATTTTTTTTGGACGCGGCTCAGTAGTTTTTGAGTCTACTAGTCATAATACGAAATCTTTCCTCTTATAATATGTACTTTTTAATATGTATTAGTGTAATTAGTATACTATATTTCATGAAAATTTTGCGTGAAAGAATAACAATCTATTTGAAAATCTTCATATCGTCACCATGAATATATTTTCGTTATTTATTCAACATTTGTTATTTCTATTATAGTAAAATAGTTCTTAAAAATATAAATATTATTATTGCAAAAATTAGAATAAATAAAAGGAGCGGTTTACGAGGACTTACTGGGAAGAACTCATTGACTCATCGACGCCGCGTGGGATTTAATATTTTTTTAGAATGGAAATTCTACCTTAAGGTTATCCAATCTTAATATTTTCGTAATCTAGAATAATTATTCTTATCACTTAAATTTTTTTATTGAGATTTACCCATATTAAAAAAAAGTTGTATCACTTTAAACCGAAAATTGATATTTATGTTTTTTTATTTTTTAACAAAAATATGGATTTTTTCTATGAAATGTTGCAATAATGGTCCTTGATATATGAAAAAATTATACGAAACACGATATAATACTCAAACTGGATCGGTTGGATTTTTTATTTTAATTGAAGCGTACGGTGCATACTTCCTGCTCGGATCCCAGTGGCCCAAAGGGTCGTACCACAGAGTAATCGGGCTTAAAATGCTTGGTTTGATCCAGGAAACACCTATGAGAAGTTTCAAAACATACTTCAAAAGTCCAGAGTACATGTCTACTACAAAGACCATTTTGTAAGATAAATCGCTGCGGCTGACGCGTCGTATAGCGCGAGTCCAGCTGAGCGGGTACGCGCTGCGGTTGTCAATTTTTTTTCTCCATATTTTTGTATAGATGGATATTAAAACGTTTATATTTTTAAAATCTGCATGAAATGCGCTTTATCACAGTATTTTTTGTTTGATATTTCTGTGGCTTCAGTGAAGACCGATATAACTCGAGTTATATCGGTTTTCATATTCTTACATATTCTTAATCAGAAAAAAAAATGCAATTTTTCTGTCTAATTCTCATACTCCTAAGGCTTAAAATGCCAAAGTTAAGTTTCGTGCAAAGTGTTATAAGTATGTATTTTTTCAAGTCCTGGTGGCGCCATCTATTAACTATTTTACATAAATTGTCTTTGAGTAAGATATTGGCTTTTTCTTTTCCCATCCCTAACCTACTTTTGACATGTTGCCTTAAACATTCGCCAGTCGCAAATAGATACTCATACGCATTGTGCGTCGTGTCGCGATCTCACCGCCGGAACGGGCTCGCAGCTTGTTCCCGAACATTCTATCGCCGAAATCAGCTTATAGCTGGTTTTCGTAAAACTTCGCTGGTGATACGGGATCTTCCGTAAGCCTTAATCTGTCCCGCTGTGTCAAAGTGTGCTTCCGTGTATGAAAACATAAGAGAAGATCGATGAACTTGTGCTGTGACATTTGTGATGTGAGTTTGCTGAACTATAGTGTCCAGTTGAGGGATCCCTGGAGCAGGCGTTGGAAATCTTAAGGTAGGCACATGTCATCCTATGTCACCTAGTCCCAAGCCAATACCTGTAGTCGGTTTTTCTCTTATTTAAAATTTTAGCTATCGAAGGCTTCGCAATTCATACGCGCGAAACCATTTTGTGGTCCTTTCGATCGCGGATATTATCCATTTCCCGCCCCTATTCAGGTCACCTGGTAGGAGATTTATATTAAAACCGCCCTTTTTAGGTCATTACGTATCTAAAAAGCGTACCTAAGTTAGTGCGCACGCGGCGTACTGCCTAGGTATTTCCGCTGTCCGCAGTCTAAATACATTAGTTCTTTGTTTTTGTCATCTAGTTTACATCAACTCATATTCTATATTCATTTTACTTACTAATATTTCGCCGTAATAAGTAATTACGCAGTAATTTATTCCATTCGATTTTTAAAAATACGTTGCGGGTAGAATTTTTTCCTGTGGCGGCCAAATACTTTCTATAGCGGCCACACCCTACTTACTCGTATCTCGTATTCTAATTTTAAAAAAAATTACTTATTATCTGTAGTCGCGTTTTATCTGCAGAATCATTATGGCGAAAAGTAAACCTGAAGAAAATATGCCTGAGAAATATAACTATGAACTTAAGTCACTAGAAGCGAAACGTAATGCGTTATTTGAATGCTTACAAACAGCTTTTGACTTGTCAAAAAATATTGGCGAATCGAGCGAGGCACACGAAAACTTTCTGGATGCCAGTAGTAATATCGATATAATTCGGTCGGAATTCCAGAAGGTGTTAGATCAATATAACAATTGTTTGTTATCTAACAATCCCAAGGCCTCGCCTGATTTTAAATCACTCGTTTCCTTTGAACAGTTATATTGTCGCATCAAGCGACTAGTCGCATCTTGTACTGTCGCTATTTCGTCTCAAAATTCTTGTAGTTTACCGCTAAAGAGTAAAGTAAAGTTACCGCCTATTGAGTTGATGAGTTTTAATGGTGACATCCGCCTGTGGCCTTCCTTTTATGCGAATTTTAAATCGATAATTCATGATAACCACGCCCTCTCAGACCAGGAAAAATTGCACTATCTGTTAGGAAAACTCTCTGGGAAGGCACAGACCGCTTGTGCAGGGGTTATACCCACTGCAGAAAACTATAAAATTTTATTCGAAACGCTTGTAAATAGGTACGAGGATAAGCGATCACTAGCTGCCACCTATTTACAGCAAATACTAGAATTTAAACCCATTACGGCCAGTACGGCCAATTTGGACTTGTTTAATGATAAATTCGTAACCGCAGTACGCGCGTTGCAGAATCTAAAAATTAAAGATTTATTGGATCTAATATTTTTGCAAATTGCTTTATCTAAATTAGATTCCAACACAGTACATACTTTCGAGAACAATAACAATCAGTCTGAAATCCCGTCATTTGATAAACTGGTTGATTTTATAAATAATCAGAGTAAAATATTACAACGCGCCACCGCGCCTGCCGCGGCCGGCTCGCAAAAATCAGCTGACCGTTCTCGTTCTAATGGTAATAAAAACCGTTCACCGCAGTATAATGCTTATGTCAGCACAATCGATTCTGCATCTGCAAGTTATAAGTGCCTTTGCACGAACATTTCGCATCAACATTTATTTAAATGTCCTGATTTTCATAAAATGTCCCCTCAAGAGCGTTTTCAGTCTGTGAAAAATATTAATGGCTGTATAAATTGCCTAAGTGTTAAACATAAAATTGCTGGTTGCCAATCTGCTTCCGGGTGTCGTGTTTGTAAACAAAAACACCATTCTATGTTACATTTCCGTCAGAATTCGGGACCGCGGCCCGGGGTTGAGTCGCCAGCCGCTGCGCCGCGCGCCCCAGTGTGACGTCACGGTCACCTGATCCGCACGCCACAGTGAGCACTGACGCGCCCGCGCAGACAGACATCGCATTATGCGCGACGTCTCAACGCTCTTGTGTGTTGAATGCCGCCATCCACAGTAATACGCCGCAGTGTACCTCGCCCACTACTGTTTTACTCGCTACCGCACGAGGTAGTGACGTACGATAGTAAGGGGAATAAACATGTAATAAGGGTCTTATTAGATTCTGCATCTCAAAGCCATTTCATTACTAGGGAATGTTGTGAGCGTTTGAATTTGCACCAAAATAAAACTAAAAGTACTACTGTGAGAGGCTTCGGAGGGATAGAAAAAATGTCTAATGGTACGATCGACTTAGAATTTTTCTCGCGTTTTAATATGAACATTAAGTTTCAAATAAATTCTTTGGTAGTCGATCAGATAACTGATTATTTACCTACCGCCTTGGTAGACGTGTCCGCCCTGCCTTCTGTCAATAATTTGCAACTGGCAGATGAAAGTTTCGCTACGCCCAACAAAATTGATGTTTTGATTGGTGCATCGCTTTTTCCTCATTTAATTCTACCTGACGTGATATCTGTTAGTCCGTCAGTGCCCCCCGCTGTTAATACGGTGTTAGGCTACGTACTCATGGGAGAGGTACCAACACTGACCGCCCGCCCAGCATGCGTGACGTCATGCTGTGCCATAGTGCAACCGCCTATGGATGCTTTGTTTACCCGCTTTTGGGAACTAGAGGAAGTCCCTAACTCGCCCATTCAGCACCCAGTCGAGGCTGAATGTGAATATTTTTATCGCTCGACTACGGAACGCGACATATCTTCTGGCCGCTATACCGTAGCCCTTCCGTTTGACAAGGACGTGTTTTCGCTTGGCAATTCATTCGATATTGCGCGCAAGCGTTTTTTATGTTTAGAACGGAAGCTCGAAGCTTCTCCCAAGCTTCGTACCGCTTATAATGACGTCATAAATGACTACATTTCGCAAGGTTATTTAGAACAAGTAACCACTTCACCGCAGGAGTCAAATGATTTTTCTCCTACATATATAATCCCGCACCACGGAGTTCTTCGTGAGGATAAGTCGACGTCAAAGTTGCGCCCTGTACTAGATGCGAGTTGTAAGACCTCATCGGGTGTCTCGCTCAATGATGTATTGCACAGTGGGCCCAACTTACAAGGAGACTTGTTTAAAATTATTTTAAATTTTCGACTACACGCTGTAGCCATGACCGCTGATTGTAAACAAATGTTTTTACAAATTATGATGCGCGAATCTGATAGGCGTTATCAGAGGATCTTATATCGGTTTAATCCAAACGACCCGCTTCTTGTATATCAATTTAATAGGGTGTGTTTCGGCTTACGGTCGAGCCCCTACCACGCGCTGCGCACGGTGCAACAACTTGTCACCGACGACGGCGCCAAGTACCCACGCGCCGCGAGCGTCGCCGCCTCGTGCATCTACATGGACGACATCGCTTTCTCTATTGGTAGTGAGAAGGAGGCGGTGAATACTGCGCATGAACTAATTAATATGTTCAAGGGCGCTCAGTGGGACTTAGTTAAATGGAACAGTAATTCGAGAAATGCTCTCGACGAGCTTCCTGCTTCGCATAAGATTCCTACTGACGACGTTGAATTTGATAAGGCCGCACAACATAAGATACTGGGCCTTGGCTGGTCCACAGATCAAGACAGTTTTTATTTCAAAATTAACCCACCAGACTCGGGCTCCTTGTGCACTAAGCGCACCATACTTTCGACTATTGCTAGACTATGGGACATCATGGGATTCGTTGCGCCGGCCATTTTAGTCGCTAAATTACTGATCAAGCAGCTATGGCAACTGAATCTAGGCTGGGATGAACCCCCGCCCTGCGATATCGTTAAGTTTTGGCAACAATATTGTGCCGAGCTACCGGCGCTAAATGAAATAAAAATTCCGCGTTATCTCGGAGTGACGGGTGACTGCGAGGTTACTCTGGTCGGGTTCGCTGACGCCAGCGAGCGTGCTTACGGTGGTGTAGTATACACGCACGTCAGCTCTGCCTCTGGCAATCATGTTCATCTGTTGTGCGCCAAGTCTAAAATCGCGCCTTCCCCGCCCCATACGATAGCTCGTATGGAGTTGTGTGCAGTACTTTTGCTGTCGAAGTTACTGCGTACAGTTATAGACACTTATAATGCCCGCATTCCAATAAGGGTGCGCGCTTACACCGACTCCAAGGTGGCACTTTATTGGATTAAGAATTCACCGCACCGTTGGCAAACATTCGTTGCCAATCGAGTAATTAAAATTACCGACAATTTGTCGGCTGATAATTTTCATCACGTCGCGGGAACTGACAACCCTGCTGACTGTTTGTCACGTGGCGTCGCTCCCTCCAAACTTAAAGACCACCCGCTGTGGTTTTCTGGGCCTCCGTGGCTATCGCTGTCAGCTGCACAGTGGCCCACGTTTGATGAAATTGACGATTCTAGTTTGGAAATTATTCCCGAGCAAAGAAAGCTCGTTCACGCAGTCGTAACTCCTCCAGACGACTCCGCAATTTATACCGCTGCCTGTCGGTCATCGTCATGGAGTAAACTTTTACGTACTATTGTGTACATTTGTAGATTTTTAAAGCTACTACCGCGCCGTGAGTCAGCAGCCGTCGCTGCGTCTGACATGGAGTATGCAGAAAATAAATTGCTGCAATTACTTCAGCATAGGCATTTTAATAATGAAATTTTAAATATTAAAAGTGACTCACCTATTTCGCCGTCTCTCAATAAATTAAGACCGTTTTTGCATAACGGATTGCTCAGAGTTGGTGGCCGTCTCGCCAACTCTGACTTAAATTTCGCAGAACGACATCCTATACTTCTGCCTCGTGACGATCACGTGGTTAGTTTAATCATTACGTATTATCATAAAAAGCATTTGCATGCTGGGCCTGAGTTGCTCATGTCATTGCTTCGCCAGAAGTACTGGATCTTATCCGCTCGCCGCCTTGTGCGGAAGCTAGTACACCAGTGTAATGTGTGCTTCCGCGCTCACCCGCGTCCGACTTTCCCGCTCATGGCGGACTTGCCTGACTGTCGCACCAGGCAAGCCATCAAGGCTTTCACGCATACAGGCTGCGATTACGCAGGTCCTATCGCGTACACCCCGATAAGACGTCGAGGAGCGAGAGCTTTGAAAGCTTACATTTGCGTTTTTACGTGTCTTACAACTCGCGCATTACATATCGAGGTTGCTACTGACCTGAGTACAGCTAGCTTTTTAGCTGCACTAAAGCGCTTCTTGTCTCGCCGGGGCCCTGTCCAGGTAATGCATTCTGACAGGGGGACAAATTTTGTCGGCGCGAACTCTTATTTACGCGACTTATATAAATTTTTAAATAGTAACGAATACCGCTGTCGTTGCGAACAGGAGCTTACAGAGCATCGAATTGATTGGAAATTTAATTGTGCCACGGCCAGCCACTTTGGGGGCTGCTGGGAAAGCATGGTGAAGATTGTCAAAACGCACCTGTTTAAGGTTATCGGTCAACAGCTTCTTTCCTATGAAGAGCTTGTGACGGTGCTCATTCAGATCGAATGTCTGCTGAATTCGCGACCTCTCACCGTGCTAAGCGCCGATCCCGCTGAACCGACTGCTCTGACTCCTAGTCATTTTTTACATACCGCTCCTTTAAATTCGTTACCCGCGCCTGAAGTAAATGCTGATAATCTCAGCTTACTTCAGAGACACTCGCTACTCGATAAGTTAGTGCAATCCTTCTGGAAAAGGTGGAGAGTAGAGTATTTGCATAATCTCCAGACTCGAGAGAAGTGGAATACTCCATCCGTTCCCATTGTGCCCGGTACGGTTGTACTCATTATAGACAATAATTCGCCTCCTTATCGTGGCCATTGGCGATTGTTGATAAAATTCATCCCTCAAAAGACGGTACCATTCGAGTAGTGACAGTGAAGACAGCCAAAGGCACGTATACGCGCCCGGTTGTTCGCTTATGCCCGCTGCCTACGCAGTAAGCTCTACATAGCGCATTCGTTATCGCTTTAGTTTTAACTTTATTCGCTGTAATTTAGTGGTTAAGTTTACCACTTAAGTTTATTACTTTATTTTTGTTTTCGCTGTTTCGCATACCGCTGTTTTTAAGTTAATTTTTCGCTTTATGAATGTTTTTTAAAGGTGACCCTTTAAAGGGGGGAGGAAATGGTGGCGCCATCTATTAACTATTTTACATAAATTGTCTTTGAGTAAGATATTGGCTTTTTCTTTTCCCATCCCTAACCTACTTTTGACATGTTGCCTTAAACATTCGCCAGTCGCAAATAGATACTCATACGCATTGTGCGTCGTGTCGCGATCTCACCGCCGGAACGGGCTCGCAGCTTGTTCCCGAACATTCTATCGCCGAAATCAGCTTATAGCTGGTTTTCGTAAAACTTCGCTGGTGATACGGGATCTTCCGTAAGCCTTAATCTGTCCCGCTGTGTCAAAGTGTGCTTCCGTGTATGAAAACATAAGAGAAGATCGATGAACTTGTGCTGTGACATTTGTGATGTGAGTTTGCTGAACTATAGTGTCCAGTTGAGGGATCCCTGGAGCAGGCGTTGGAAATCTTAAGGTAGGCACATGTCATCCTATGTCACCTAGTCCCAAGCCAATACCTGTAGTCGGTTTTTCTCTTATTTAAAATTTTAGCTATCGAAGGCTTCGCAATTCATACGCGCGAAACCAAGTCCCCAGCACAAGATTTGGTGTATTGAATATAATTGCATTTTAAACAAATTAAACTGAACTGAATTTGTAATTTTGTTTAGTGTAAATTAATATAAACAGAATCGTCGCATTTTACACATCAATTGACATAAAGAAATAAATTCGTGCATGCTGATATTTATAAACTTACGTTATTAATCACATCCAATTTTTGTAGAACAGATTTGTAAAAAGTGGTACAACTTCACATGAATCACAAAATGTGCGAAATCAGCGGGATTTTTTTATGTGTATAGTGACACAATTCATCATGTATCATTTTACACAAGCATCAGATTCTGTTTTAAAGTAAGTAATTCGACTTGTATCAAAAAATAATAGAATAGAAAAAAAAGAAAAAATAATATTTTGGTGTTTATTGATACAACTGCATCAACTGCAGTCGAATTCTCTACATTTCGCTGCCAATAATATGTTTTGAGGAGAAAGCGATTGGAATCATAAGTATACAATGATAATGTAGTTGTATTGTACTTATTGTTAGAGCAACAATCTTATTGAGAGGACTAAGAGAGGAGAGATACAGGTAGAACAACACATTGATAAATTTCTAGCTTATGAAATTCACTATGCGCGATTTTAGTCTTCAAGGAAGTAAGTTTATTCTCAGCGCAGCGAAGATGTTGTTTTTTCTGCTATCAAGTGGAAGTGTTTATTGCCACGCAAATGATAGCATTTGAAGCATGTTCGACATGGACCATATAACGTTAGGCAAATACAGCTTATTTTGTCGTTGAAGAAAGCCGCGACCAACTTGTGTCTGAGCACCTTCTCGTCGAAATAGGTGCATGGTGTCAATAAAGCCTGGTGAAACTAAATAACCTCTCTAAGACACAAGTCTGCGCATTCAGCACTAATTTTGTAATAAGTGGCTCCAGATTTTTAGGGTAAGCCCAATTGGATTGGAATTCTTGGCATCGACATTCTTAGAGACAACGTCTATTATGGTAGTAATTTAGTGAGCAAAGCAAAATATGCATCCTCTACATCGCAGCAAGACTGCTGCTTTATAAGGTACAGGTTCATCCGCATATGAAGAACAGCTTCCATACAGCTGGCAGGGAGAGAACCCGCGGGCCTTTTGATTCCATACTTCTTTAACCTCACTACTTGGAAAACAAAGTAGTAAATGTTAACGATTAGCATGTTCAAATCTTTCTTGTCAGTCTCAGCTCTGTTCACTATCCCGTCTTCATTCTCAGATGTTTCATAGCCAAGATTTTTTTTTCTTTCAACCTTTCTCTTTCCAGCAAATTGCCCATTATTATTTTGTTTATTTGAAACTTTACTGTGCTACATTACAAAAAATATATACGTTATCAGCTGCAGGAGGTCATATCGCAGATGACTCCATACAGTGACGAGCTGTTTAAATTTATCAATAATCCTAAAACTACAAATTGTGTTAGGCTATTATAATTCTAATTAATTCTTCGGAGCGATGGTGGCCGAGTGGTAGGGCGCCTGCCTGTGGCTGCAAAGATCCCAGGTACGAATCATGCCTGTGCTACATGAGTTTGTATACCAATCTGACTCATGTATCTAAGTTAGTTTTCACCGACCACCACAGGAAAACATCGTGAGGAAACCTGCACTCTGATTGATGATTATCAACTAGTGTGTGAAATAGAGAAGGCAATGGCAAACCACTCCATTAAAATTGCCAAGATAGTTGTTGTGTGTGACCACAACCCTCAGTCATGAGGAATACGACTGAAGAGAGAGAGAGAGATTATAATACTAAAGGCTGTTATGTAATAATAACAGATTTTTAAGAGAAATTAATATTTAATTTAAATTAATAAAAAAAATACAATTTAAAATATAAAAATACACCGCACGGGCACGGACAGAGTTCCAAAGAAATCACGGATACGGCACAGACACGGATAGAGTTCCAAATAAAATTACGGATACGGCACGGACAGGATAGTCGGGGAAATCCCGACAGGGGGTAAAGTTTGTCCGGCGGCACAATAGGGTTGAAGATGTACTGGCGGTACAGTAGGAATGGCAGGCGAAAGTGAGTACCTTTAATCCAGGCTTCGGCCACAGGTCACAACAGCACAGCAGGGGTGGCAGGCGATAGTGTGTGCCTTTATTCCAGACTTCAATCCACAGGTCACAGCAACTTCTTCGTGTTAGATATTGATTAACGACGCGAAGGCTTGCAGGGTCCCGGGGTCAGCAGGCCCCGAGACAAGACCTTTATAGTTCGTACCATTCTGTTTTTCAGAAGATGAAGACTGACCCGTTCTGACATTCAGTGTCTTTATATAGGCCTCGATTTAGAATTTCGTATTGCTTCATAATTTTCAAATAAAATACGAAATTAGAACATTTGCGAAAAGGTATACATAGAAATTTATAGAATTTTAGAAAAAATAAAATCTGACATGCGACAACGCTTGACAATCATAGTTGTTTACAATGAAAAAACGCAAGTAAAAATTTACACAATTTAAAGAATTAAGTATAAAAAAGTGGAAATAAACACGAAATATATATTGGGAAAACCAAAATAACATAAAATAACCAAAAATGAAGATATAGCGGTAAGTTTAAAGAAATATTCCCTAGCAACGTAGAAATTTTACTACAGAAAGTGTAAAAAAAGAACATTTTGAGCTAAATAAGTAATTGTAATAGTAAAAGTAAGTGTTATAGTAGCGAATGCTGCTGAGCTGTTCCGCAGAGCTAAGGACAAGAAGGACTTGAGCATGTTAATCGCTAACCTTCACTAGTTGGAGAGGCACCTTTAGAAGAAGAATATAGGCCTCGATTTAGAATTTCGTATTGCTTCATAATTTTCAAATAAAATACGAAATTAGAACATTTGCGAAAAGGTATACATAGAAATTTATAGAATTTTAGAAAAAATAAAATCTGACATGCGACAACGCTTGACAATCATAGTTGTTTACAATGAAAAAACGCAAGTAAAAATTTACACAATTTAAAGAATTAAGTATAAAAAAGTGGAAATAAACACGAAATATATATTGGGAAAACCAAAATAACATAAAATAACCAAAAATGAAGATATAGCGGTAAGTTTAAAGAAATATTCCCTAGCAACGTAGAAATTTTACTACAGAAAGTGTAAAAAAAGAACATTTTGAGCTAAATAAGTAATTGTAATAGTAAAATAGACAAGAATAAAAGTTAAATAAACATGAATACACTACATTTCCCCCAAAACCCCTGAAAATTTTAACACTAGGTGAAAATTTTGAAGGTTAATAGACAACACTTTCATACCAGCCTATCATACCAAATCTTTCATATTACAATAAACCTTTCATACTAAAATCGATCAAACTTAGGGGTAGGGCTCACAGTCAATGGCTCCTACTCCTACCTGCCTAGTAGTACTACATAACAGTTGGCTTATTTAAGGAGTTGTAATCCGCTCACGCTGAAATCCCATTGATGATGAATGATATATGAATATGATATGACTGAAGGCTTATTTTATGAGTAGTCAGCCGCTCATTAGAAAGAAAGTAATGTAATAAAGATATGATGAAAATATATACAGGAAATAATGAATGTATGTAAGTATAGTAGTATTTCTTAGGTATAACAAGGGCTTATTTTATGAGTTGTCAACCGCTCAAAGAAAGAAATAAATAAAGAGTACGCAACGCAAACTTGCGTAAAGAGAGTAGTGCACATTAAGTAATGCAAGGTAAAGACTCAACACAAGATTGTGTAGAGAGATGTAAAAGAACATTTTTAGTTTAGTTCTTTAGAGGCTTAAGAGCCGATGATAACAATGAAAATGATAGGAAATGAGAAAATGCCAAAAATGTAACTAGTAAATGAAGATGGGAACAAACAAAAATAAAGTATATACATTAGTCAAGTAAAAGTAAAAATAAAATAAATTCTAAGTCTTGATATCCTTAATGTGCCATTTTGCACGAGAACCGCTAGCGTCCTCAAGGATATATACCAGTGGAGAGAGTTTTTGTATAACTTTACACCGAACGAATTTAGGAGCTAATTTGGCACTAAAGTAAGAACCGGCATTACTGAGCACATAGTTCTTACGCCAAACATAATCGTCGACATTAAATTCTTTTATAGTATGTCGTAAATTATGTCGAACACTATTTTTAGTATGGGAGTCAAATAGAGCTACTTGTACTTTGTCAAAAATTGTCGCAAGTAATCCTATATTAGTAGCATAAATATCACGAGGTAAGAAAGTAAATACGTCAAGGTTATTCGTAGGAGTATAAACAGAACCACAGCTGATAGTTTCCCTGCCAAAAACTAGAAATGCTGGGGAATAACCCGTTACTGCATTAACTGTACTGTTCATAGCATATTGGATTTTTGGAAGAAAAATATCCCAGGATCTATGATCATCACCTACAAGAGACGCTAAAGCCGTAACAATAGTTCTGTTATACCTTTCAGTGGGATTGACTTGCGGGCAATAATGAGGTGAATAAAAGATAAAAGGTATTTTATAGTTATCCAGAAGTTTTTGAATTCTCTAGATTGAAATTGAGAACCATTGTCCATAATAATAGTTTGAGGTACACCATGTATAAGAAATACAAAGTTTTCTAGGCATTCGATAATATCTTTGGCGATAGCACGTTTAAGGGGAAAGATTAAAGTATATTTAGTAAAACAACAATTCACAACTAGGATGTGTTGATTGCGTTTTCTTGTCATGGGAAGAGGACCCATTAAATCAAGAGAAATACATTGGAAGGGTCTTGAGCAAACTTTAGGTTTACCCATGGGACCATAAGGTGAATGATTAGGATGCTTATAAGCAAGACAAGACTCACATTCACTTATTAATTGAGCAATGTCTTTGAACATTCCTGTCCAATAATATAAAAGAGAAAGTTTTTTATAGGTTTTAAAAATTCCAAGGTGAGGTTCACCAGGCAAACCATGATTACTTTTAATCAGATTTTCTCTATCACCAGGAAGAGGAACTTCTTTCCATACGAAGTCATCCGTTATAGTATGAAGGGAACGAGAAAGACGATAAAGCTTATTGTCCTTAATAGTATAGTTTGGAAAACTATCAGGATTGTTTTGACAGCCTTGTAAAACTTTATTATACTGTTCTTCCACCGTTAAAACTGAAACATTTAAGTTAGTTTTATTATCCGATAGATTTTTTGAACGAGATAACAAATCCGGTACTACATTTTCTTTACCTTTTTTATGTTTTAGAATAAAGTTAAAAGACGATAGACGTACAGTCCATCGAGCAAGTCTGCCAGAAGGATTTGACAGATTTAGAAACCACTTTAGAGCAGCATGATCCGTGTAAATGACAAATTGTCTGCCATTGTCTAAATAACAACGCCAATGTTCGAGAGCAGTGATAACAGCAAGGGTTTCTCTCTCTGTAGTAGAATAGTTTTGTTCATTTTTATTAAGATATTTACTCATATAAGCTATGACAACTTCTTTGTCTTCTTTTATTTGAGTAAGCATAGCTCCTATACCAAAATTTGATGCATCAGTGTGCACTGAAAAAGGGAGATTGAAATCAGGACAAGAAAGTACTGGTGTAGTTACTAAAGCTTCTTTTAATTTAAGGAAAGCTTGATTAGCTTCAGAGTTCCAAATAAATTTAGCAGCATTTTTACCACCACTATTTAGTTTATTAAGCGGAGCAGCAATAGTGCTAAAATTAGGAATAAATCGACGGAACCAGCTACATGTTCCTAAAAATCGACGAACTTCTTTACGAGAAGATGGAATAGGGTATTCCAGAATAGAATCAATTTTTTTAGGATCAGCACAAAGACCGTGTTCATTTACCACGTATCCTAAGTATTTTAATTCGTTTTTAAAGAATACACTCTTTTCAAAGTTAATAGTTAGACCGGCATAAGATAGTTTTTCAAATACTTTGATTAGAAGCGATATATGTTCCTCGAATGATTCGCTAATAATAACTATATCATCAAGATAACAAAAGACTTTATTATCAAATTCAGGAGTAAATAACGTATCCATAAGACGTTGTTGAGTAGCTGGAGCATTAGTAAGTCCGAAGGGCATGACAACAAATCTGTACATTCCTCTACCAGGCACATAAAATGCTGTTTTATCTCTGTCAGCAGGATTTAGGGGAATTTCCCAAAAGCTTTAGCAATATCAATGCTAGAAAGGTATTTAGCATTTTTTAAATGATCCAGTATTTCATTGATTAAAGGAAGACTATAAGCATCTTTGCGAGTAACAGAGTTTAGTTTTCTGCTATCGACGCAGAATCGCCATTCGCCATTCTTTTTAGGGGTTATTAAAACAGGAGATAACCAAGGACTCTCACATTTTTCGATAACTTTCCATTCAAGCATCTTATCAACCTCGTTGATTAGCGCATGTTGTTTTACAGGAGAAAGTCTATACGAGCGTTGTTTAATGGGAGGATTATCGCCAGTATCGATTTTATGACAAATTAGGTTAGTTCGACCTAACTCACCCTTTTCTTCAAAAGAAATACTTTTAAAACGATTAATGATATCATCAGCGATATCCTTCTGAGATTTAGAAAGATTATCGTAAGGTAAAATTTTTTTATCGTCTGAAATTGCAAGACAATTATTATTAAATATTGTAGAAAATAAGTTAGGTACTAAGTTAAACTTTTTCCAAAAATCTACCCCAAGGATTAGTGAGGGAGTTATTTCTGGGAAAACGTAAGCTCTAATTAAGTGAGTTTGACCATTAAAAGTAATAGGAAGATCAAAGTGACCTAGAGATTTGAGTTTATGATTATTAGCAGTAGACACAACAACCGACTTAGACTTGGATAACGAGAAACCCAATTTCAGAATTTCAAGATGTGAATTTTTTCCTAAAATAGTTAAAGAACTGCCACTATCTAAAAGTCCTGGGGGTCGTCTACCATTGGGTTTTGACAGTTCAGCCACGTACTTCGTTTCACAGATGGATGGATACACACCATGTACACACACAATGAGTGTAGTGTGTAGTGTGTGTGTCCGCCCACACACACTATTATAAAAAACATTTGGAATGTATAGACAATACAAAAAAAAATATATTGGCAAACTGTGTAGGGATTGCATGAGTAATTAACCGGCATTTGCCGATAAGCTCAATTTTTAAAGAAATATGTTATAATTTTAAGATACATTATCATTTCCTGAAGTCCGGGGTAATCTGTATATATGATTCAAGTAAAATTGAAGTATAATTTTGCTTTATCAAATCTTTGCCGCAATATGGCTTAATGAGAATAGTTTTATAAGCCAAGTGAAATAATTGTATATTTATGTGCAGAGCAACTACGGTCTGCTGCCAGAAAATGTGGCAGAGAGAATCCGGACAAACGAAGCGGCGGGAAGAATTCTGTACCGGAACTTCACCGGGAAAAAACCACCGGTAAAAATAAGTACCGGGAAAAAATCTCCACGCGGCACCACGTTTGCCCGACTAAAACCTAACTAACTTAACGCAGTCTGCTACCACCGTAGCTTATGAAGGGAGCTACAGGGCCCTATATGATAACCTAACCTATAAATTAATTACAATGGAAAACCACTTACCAAGCTAAATCTTCTTTCTCTTCGGATCCAAACTTGAGTGTCTTCGGGAAGGGGGAATTCCTAATCACCCTACCTAACCCATGAGATCTCAATTCCCCAGAACACATAAATAGATTTCTTCCCGAAATCGGCTCGGCAACAGATAGATGTGAGCGGGCAGCCACGCGTCACATCCCACAGGAGAAAGTCACAATGACGGGCACACAAACACAAAGTTCAATAGTTATTTAACAAACAGGAAATTCACCAATACAACTCAAGATAATTAGCAATCAAAGAACGCGGGACCTCTCGCGTATTAAAAATCAAACCGATATCGCATGGGACAATGGCGACCGTCCGCGAGCCATCTTGCACGCGAGCAATGTGAGAACCCCAAAACGCCTGGCGGCGATAACAGGAAACGCCTGCGTTTAGTTTTACCCAATATATTACAAACATCCCCCCGTCCCGGTCTGAGAAGCAGACCGCTAGCTTACTCTACGGGAAGGCGGGCGAGAGAGGTCACACCTCTCCTTAAAATCGAACCGTCGACCAACACCTCAGCCACACGCGGAGTGCCATCTCCGCCAAGAATCAAACGTAATATGCGAGCTCGTCGCCAAAGCAATGAGGGCAAATTTGCCTCTTTTAACAATACTAAATCACCCTCCCTGGGAGGCTCAGTCCTGTCTGTCCACTTCACTCTTTGCTGCAGCAAATGCAAATATTCAAGCGACCAGCGACGCCAAAAGTCCTGGCTCATTTGCTGCAACATTTGAAAACGCGACAACCGATATACGCGTTCATCCTTCCACGGGTATTCGGGCAGGGCATTCAACGGCCCTCCCACCAAAAAATGACCAGGGGTGAGAGCTTCCAAGTCATTTGGATCTGGAGATAGCGGACAGAGAGGACGAGAGTTGAGGACCGCCTCAACTTTACAAAACACTGTGGCCAGCTCTTCAAAAGTTAGAGCCGTTTCTCCGATAATGCGGCGGAGGTGGGTCTTTGCGGATTTCACAGCCGCTTCAAAATCCCTCCCCAATGGGGGCAACTTGGGGGACTAAACTTCCAGGTTATTCCCCTTTGGGCAGCAATTTGACTTAAACTAGTACAATTTTTATCAATAAACACAGAAACATCCTTAAGATAATTTACAGTTCCTTTATAGTTTGTGCCATTGTCAGACCTAATAAGGGAAGGTAGACCTCGACGCGAAACAAAGCGATCCAACGCGGCGACGAAGGCCTCCGTAGTCAGAGCCGATACCACCTCCAAATGGACAGCCTTGGTGGCCAAACAAACAAATACACACAAATAGCCCTTCACAATACGGGCATTACGAAAGGGAGAAGCCTTGATCGAAAAGGGACCGGCAAAATCGGTTCCAACGCCGTCAAACGGTCTCGAAGGTCGGATTCGATCAGCGGGCAAATCACCCATCTGTGGTTGCATCGTGGATGCCTTCAACCTATAACATGCAATACATCGAAACAGGACACTACGGATTGCTCTTCGGGCAGACAAAATCCAAAACTCGCGTTGCAAAATAGCCAACAAAGCATTGCACCCAGCATGGGCGTTACGAATGTGTCGATCAGACACCAAAAGCTGCACCAAGGGTCCGCCCTTGGGCAACAACAGAGGATGGCGAGTCTCATATGGAAGATCCGCCTTCCGGAGCCTGCCTCCAACCCGAAGAAGCCCATCCGAGTCGATGTACGGGTTCAAACGAGCGACCGCGCCCTTCAACTTAGCGCGTCCGTCGCGCAAAATACGAAGCTCTGACTCAAACCGTCCGGTCTGCACGGCACGGACCCAATGCAACAATGCGCTCCGGCGCTCTTCTGCACCTGCAATCGGCTCCAACCGCTTTGCCTGTGGGTTTCTACAATTATGTATGAAACGCTTAATCCAACTGGTAACACCCAGAAGCTTATCCAAGCTACTATACCGAGCAAGTAGCCAATCCGGCTCCGACGTCGTCTCAGCGACTACAGCATGTACACGGAGCCCAGTCAAACTCAAAGAAGTAACATCTGTCTGACAGACAGGCCAAGAAGTTTCTGATCCCATCAGCCACTCTGGACCCCACCAGAGCGGGTGTGACACCAATTCTGGTGCCGTACAACCTCGGGAAGCACAGTCCGCTGGGTTAAGCTCTCCCGGCACATGTCTCCATGTTATATCAATTCCAATATTCTGGATTTGGGAAACCCGATTTCCCACAAAAACCTCCAAGGTATGTGGGGCCGCGCGCAACCATGCAAGCGCGACCTGGCTATCCGACCAGGCGAAGATGTTTCGTATCTCGACCGTGGCCGCCAGCTCACTGGCAACGTGATGCAACAATTTAGAGAGAAGGTGAGCTCCACTCAACTCAAGCTTGGGAATAGTCAGCCTAGTCCTGATGGGGGCGACCTTGCTCTTCCCTAACAAAAGCGAGACATTGACCCGGCCATCGGCGTCAACTGTCCGCATATAGACTGACGCGGCGTAGCCTCGCTCCGACGCGTCACAAAAGCCATGCAGGCTGGCTCGATATTTCCCGGGTGGCAATATTCGACGAGGCAAGGCAATCCGATTGACTTCCTTAATCGATGAAAACAACTCGAGCCAATCATCCAATGGAGAACCAAACAGCGGCTCGTCCCACGAGACGCCCAAAGTCCAAAGTCTCTGAAGAAGACACTTTGCAGAGAATATCACTGGACTGATCCAACCGCTTGGATCAAACATACGGGCTATTACGGACAACACCGTTCTCTTAGTCCAGACCTTTGGTATTTCCAAGTCCACTTGGAATGTGAAAATATCGGTTAGCGGCTGGTACTGCATGCCCAGCACCGCTATCCTGTTGGGATCATCCACATCCTCAAACAGGTGAGGGTTCTGTTGGTGATCCTCCGGGATCCCTTCTAGAACTCTAGGCTCATTGGACAACCACTTACGTAGCTCGTAGCCACCTGTCTTCAATATTTCGATCAATTCATCCCGCAGTAGGAGGGCCTCCTCAATACTTTGGGCTCCGGTGCACACGTCATCAACATACAAGTCACGTGACAGCACGGAAGCCCCACGGGGAAAGCGGATCCGTTCCCGCTCTGCCAATTCAAGCAATGATCTGATGGCGATATAGGGACTAGATTTCAAACCATACGTGTTTGTGTTGAGTTCATACACCGTCACAGGATCCTCAGGGCGCTCACGCCAGAGTATCAACTGGAATCGCCTGTCCTCAGGATGTATGACTGTCTGGCGGAACATCATCCGGATGTCCGCACCAAAAACCACTTGATGTCTTCTAAAGTTCAAGATGATGTCAATTATGTCCCTATGCAATTTGGGACCCGAATGCAAACACAGATTCAACGAAACCCCGTTCGAAGTGGGTGCGGACCCATCGAAGACAGTCCGCAACTTGCCCGTTGAGGCCTTCACCACCGCGTGGTGGGGCAAAAAATAATGCTCAGTTGAGCTCCAATCAACTCGAGCCGGAGACATGTGACCCAAATCCTCGTACTCGCGCATAAATTCAATATATTTATCGCGAAGTACGTGGTCACGCTGCATACGTCGCTCCATGGACAGCAGTCGTTTCTCCGCAAGCGCCCTACTTTGCCCTAGGCTAGGACGAGAGGCAACAAAGGGTAACCTAGTTACAAACCGACCGGAGGGCAACCTCTCCGTGGTCGATCGAAAAAGGGCTTCGCACTCAGCGTGTTCCGGATCCATCCTGGAACTCATAGGTGGCTCCTCCACCTCCCAAAACCTTTGCATGGTCTTGGCCAAGGACGCAGATGCGACAACCGGTGGCTCCTCCGCGGTGCCATTATCAAACACAGGGCCCATCAGGGCAAAACCAAAAATCGTAGACACTGCCATCAGTGAAGACGAACCCAGAGCCTTCTGTGTACCCAACAAAATCCAACCCAATACGTCCGAGCCCAGGAGCAAGTCCACTGGGCCGGGATGAAAGACAAAGGGGTCGGCCAAATCCAGACCCGAAACCAAAGACAACACACCCGGCGGTATGTCTGTCGAGGGGTGCCAACCCGCAATGGTATCCATTACCATAGCCGAAGTCGTGATCTTCATTGTGGAGGACTTCAGCGAAGAAAAGGTGACAAGTGTCTGGCCCGTCAGACACTTCACTTGTATGCCACCAACTCCAAGAAGTGGCACAGGCGAGTCTTCCACGACTAAACCTAACTGGCGTGCCACTCGAGTGGTAACCAAACTGCTTTGAGCCCCTGAGTCCAACAGAGCTCTCAAATTAATGGCTTCCCCCCTACGACCCCATACGCGGACCACCGCGGTAGGGAGCAGAACCGTCCGCGGCTCTGTCCCAGCAAGGGAGCAAGCTAGTTACGGGCTCCCCACTCTCTCCAAACCAGGGGCGCGCCACTGACCCGGATAATATGGCGGGCGAGTGCACATCCCCATCTGAGGGGGGCATAACCCGCGGCCCGGCCATACATATGGTACGGCGGGTGGTACTCCAGCCGTGGGTACTCGTGCAGCGGCGGAGAAAACCGCTGCGGCTGCATGTGTTGGGCATTGGTAACCCGCGTGGAGGGGGGTGTCCCCACTCTCACGTCCGGTCTAGGGCCCCCGCCCATGGGGGCCCTATCCGGGGCCTGGCCAGCCACATACTGGCCACGACCTTGGGGCGCGTGGTCCCGGTCCGCCAAGACCCGCGCCGGTACGCGACCCCCCTCCCGAGGGGGGGTGCGACGAGCGAAGCCGCGTCCTCCGTCCGGTGGTGGAGGGCTTCGCGCAGGAGCGCCCCCGCCCATAGGGGACCCCTGCCTCAACATCCGGGGGCCATCCCCGTTCCGGTTCATGCAGAGCATCGCGTGGTGCAGCCCACGGCATGCACTGCATGGTATGGCCCTGGGACAGTCACGTGCATAGTGACTGCCCAAACAGTAAAAGCAAAGTTCATGCCGCTTTGCCATGCGGCGCCTATCTTGTACTGGCAGTCTCTGCCAGTCCCTGCATTGCAGCAGGCTGTGGCCCATCCGACCACATTGCAGGCAGTCCGCGTCCCTCGCGACTGCTGCCGTGTGTGCAACCCGCGCACCAGCTCCACGCGGTGGCGGTTGCCTTCCCTGTTGGGGCTTCCCTCGCCATGAGGGTTCCAAGGGCCTGCGTTCAGGCGCTCTGGATGGCGCTGAGTCCGTCATGGTATTCTCAGCAGCCCGTGCCTCAAACTCCAAAAACTTCACCAAGTCAGTGAATGTTGGTAGGGTGGTGCTATCCCGTTCCGCATTCTCGCGCTCAAAGCGCGAGCGGATGTCATTGGGTAATTTGCCCAATACAATGTGCACCAGCAAAAAGGACCATTGGTCCACCGGCAGCCCCAGTGTGCGGAGCGCGTTACAGGCCACTGTAACGGGCGTGAGCAACTGCAGGCGCAACTGTGCCCTGTTGGCCACCTTGGGCAGGGCCATCAACTGTGCGGCGTGCGCATCCGCTAACAAACGTAAATTTTGGTAGCGGGAGTTCAATAACTCCCAAGCCGTATCGTACTGGTCGTCCTCCACCCGGAGGTGCTGGATGAGCGACCGCGCTTCACCCTCAAGAGTGGAGAGGAGGTAGGCCATCTTCTGGGCCTTCGACAAATCCTGTCGTGCTACGACCAGGGACTCAAACATATTTTTATATGCTACCCACTCCTCCATCCTACCCCCAAAGTGGGACAGCTGAAGGGTGGGGAGCCGACCAGTAACCGCTGGTCCTTCCTGTCTAACCGGTGTGCGAGGGGCTGGTCCGCCAGCCTGTCTCGCCCTTATTGCGGCCGCCGCCTCCACGATGTCATCGTGCAGACTCAGGATCTGGTCCAGGTCCGCCACGTGACCTGCGTAGACCTCCGGGGTAAGGTCGGCTTCGGTAAGCGCCGCCATGGCCGCTTCCGCGTTGTTCAATCGTGAGCGGAGCTGATCCGCTCTTTCCAGTATAGCGGCCTCCCTGTCCTTCCGGGACAGGAGTCCACCGGCCGTCACAAACCATCTCAATTCGTTGGCGAGTGTCGCCCTAGCATTGGAGGCCTTCGCCATCGCGTCAAGTCACAAACAAACAAACAAATAAGAAAAGATAAAAAAGGTAAATAAAGAACAAGATCAAGCAACAACACGAAAAACCGCGGTAGGTATGAGAATGGCACAAACCCGGAACGCACGGTACAAACCGCAAACAAATACAAAAAGGTTACAAATATTCTTATACAAACAAACTAAGAAAAATCTAATAATTTTTACAAACAATTAATTATTTTTTTTTTTTTTTTTTACAAACGAACAAATAGAGGGTAGATAAACTACGCTCTGCTACCAGAAAATGTGCAGAGCAACTACGGTCTGCTGCCAGAAAATGTGGCAGAGAGAATCCGGACAAACGAAGCGGCGGGAAGAATTCTGTACCGGAACTTCACCGGGAAAAAACCACCGGTAAAAATAAGTACCGGGAAAAAATCTCCACGCGGCACCACGTTTGCCCGACTAAAACCTAACTAACTTAACGCAGTCTGCTACCACCGTAGCTTATGAAGGGAGCTACAGGGCCCTATATGATAACCTAACCTATAAATTAATTACAATGGAAAACCACTTACCAAGCTAAATCTTCTTTCTCTTCGGATCCAAACTGGAGTGTCTTCGGGAAGGGGGAATTCCTAATCACCCTACCTAACCCATGAGATCTCAATTCCCCAGAACACATAAATAGATTTCTTCCCGAAATCGGCTCGGCAACAGATAGATGTGAGCGGGCAGCCACGCGTCACATCCCACAGGAGAAAGTCACAATGACGGGCACACAAACACAAAGTTCAATAGTTATTTAACAAACAGGAAATTCACCAATACAACTCAAGATAATTAGCAATCAAAGAACGCGGGACCTCTCGCGTATTAAAAATCAAACCGATATCGCATGGGACAATGGCGACCGTCCGCGAGCCATCTTGCACGCGAGCAATGTGAGAACCCCAAAACGCCTGGCGGCGATAACAGGAAACGCCTGCGTTTAGTTTTACCCAATATATTACAAACATTTAAGTGATTCCCTATTCAGATTTACCATAAATTTAGGGAGTTAATTTGAGAATGTTCGATTCGGGTTATCGTGAGGTACACGTTTAAACTCACATCGTTTTTTTTAGATTAGATTAAATATTGAATATGTGCTTTTTTTTTCAAAAACAATTACAATTTTATTTTCAAAAAAAGTTTGTGAAAATAATTAATTTTTTTTATTTATTTATTTATTGCGACTAGAAAGTCGCGGTTTGCCGTGTTGACCGCTATACCACAACAATTTGTATAAAATGTTCTGTGTTACCTATTTATGAATTGTACTTACTCATTATTATTCAATAATAAGGGGTAAAAATTAACAGCTGGCAACAGTGAAGGTGTCAAGAGTCAATTTATCAAAAAGATGTCAAGAAAACTAAAATAAAATGACAAAGTAGGTTCCTACCAAAGAAGTTTTATACATTTTATAGGTATCTACCATAGAGCAACACGGACCTAACGCGGAAGTCCTTGTTGCTATATGCTATACTAACTCTAACTCCACAGAAATAAAAATATCTACAACAATTTTTAAGCTTTTCGCAAACAATTATAAATATAACAATAAATATAATCAATGTACATAAAGATCAAAAGAAGAGTTACAAAATGACTGTGCGCGTTTTCTACCAAAGATTTTTTTTTGTTTTCTACATAATATAGATAATGTGCGATACTATACTTTGAGCAACAAGGACTTCCGCACGCGGGAATCCGGGTATCCATAAAGTTATTATATTGTACCCCCTAATTATGTTACCCCCATGGGTAACATAATCTATATATATAAAAGAACAAGGGTGATTGGTAAATCAACGCCCAGCCTAAACCATAAAAGCTATAAACTTGAAATTTGGACCAAAGTTTTATGTTAATACGTAGTGCTCAGATAAGAAAGGATTTTTCAAAATTAGACCCCTAAGGGGGTTAAAATTGAGAGCAAAGATTGTATGAAAAAAAAAAAAATCTTCACTGATTTACTTGAATATTGGCAAGAATGCTTATCAACAAAAATAAACAATGGCGTGTTTCAGCATTTTTTGAAATTCAACCTCTAAAGGTGTAAAAAAGGGGATGTAAACTAATTTATCATCACAAAACCGAAACTATAAAAGCTATAAACGTGAAATTTGGTTAGTGTCTTCATTATACTATATACTGCCCACATAAGAAAGGGTTGTTCACAATTTCAACCCTTACAGTCCAAAAAAAAGGGTGAAGTTGCGTACCTATAGACAAATCCCATTTGAAATTTCGCCGCCTACACGCAACGCAAGTTGGCTTATCGGTAAAGGTCGCGGAATATTTTTTTTAAGTAGAGGGTTCGAATCCTGCCAGACATGACTTCTTTTTACTTACTTTTTTTTTTGTTTTGCATTAGTTTTTTAGAATTCTACCTATATATTTTTAAATATTTTAGTAAATAAATATTTCAAAAAAGTAACTGGAAGTAGCTGGATCGAATCCTGCCACAAACAATAATTTTCTGATTTCGTTTTTTATTTATTTTCTAGAATTATTTTCTTACTTTTTTTTTAATTTTGAAAAGAAACGAATAAATTTATTTGCAAATTTATTTCCGATTACTGATTGTACCAAGAAAAATATCGTTGGTATCGTGACGATGGCGTTGATAAAATGAGAAATGTAAGCTGAAATTATTTCTCAATATTTCCAATAGATGGCGCTGCGCCAGTTTGGTGTTTTCTACTTCGCGCTATTAAGATTTTTAACAGCATAAAGGGGTCGCGTGTGGTTCCCGGGTTAGAATAGGACCACTCCATCTCATTCAATTCCATGGATGTCGTAAGAGGCGACTAAGGGAAATACTTCCGATGGGCAGCAGCGTCGGAAGCTCACAAAGCCAAAAAAAAACTGCGCTCGCCAACCCGCCTGCCAAGCGTGGTGAGTATGGCAAATCCCCCGAAAGGAGTCGCGAGTATAATAATAAAACAGTAAAGATATTTTGTCTTTACACTACATTTAGTATTTTTGACTGAAATGGATAGAGGGACACTTAAAAAGAATAATAGAAAGCAAAAACATTTTTTGGAATTTTTTGTCTATCTGTCGGTCCGTAGTATGTATGTACGCGTTTCACGCAATAACTACTGGACGGATTTGAATGTAACTTTTTTTGTTGTATAGCTATTAAGCCTGGGCAACATATAGGCTATAATTGATTTTGAAAACTGGATCACCTGATGAAGAACCTTAAAAGAACAGCTAAACTATAAGAAATATGGAAATGGTACCTTTGGAAAAGTTTATCAATTTGACGAGTATTTTCTGTTGACGTATAAAAATCGAAGATCAGGATCATCTGATGAAGAATTCCAAGGGACCAGCTACACTATTACTATATGGAAATGGCGCCTTAGCAAAAGTCGTTTAACCTGATGAGCATTTTCTGCTGACGTATAAAAATTTAAGTTTATGGAACATCTGATGAAGAGCTCCAAGAGACCAGCTACTCTATAAAAAATGGAAATGGCGCCTTAGCAAAAATCGTTCAACCTGATGAGCATTTTCTGCTGACGTATAAAAATTGAAAATCTGGAACATCTGATAAATAACTTCAAGAAACCAGCTACACTATCACATATACGGAAATGGCGCCTTAGCAAAACTTGGTTAATCTGATGGACATTTTCTGTAGACGTATAAAAATCGAAGATCCGAAACATCTGAAACAGGAACACAAAAAGACGTTTCATCTAAGCGAAACTCACGCGGGCGAAGCCGCGGGCAACAGCTAGTTAGTTATAAAATACCGGTAATATCCATATATTAGTTATAAAATACCTAGCGGTCACAGAAATATTTCTTTTTTAGATAAAGTACTCTTTATTTAATAATTTAAGTCTGTGCCACCCACAGACATATATAATATACAAAAAAAATATTTCTGTGGTGCTACCGGTATAATAAGTTTATGGTTATCTGCTTTTTCGTAAAAAGAAAATACTCTATTCTAGTTTGGAGAGATTGCAACCGGTATTTATCGTTAAAGACTTTGATTCGTGAAATATTCATGGCTGGAAATAAAATATCATCTACAAAAAAATACATTAAATTTTCAAGGAAGACACAATGATGTTTACCCTAAATTTCGGGAAAAGCGCAAAATTATTGTATAAATGTCCTTAAGTCCGAAAAATATAAATCCAATTTTTTATAAACATTTTTCGCTGCTGCTCGGTAACACTTTTATTGAATTTTGCATTCCATGTTCTCTAACAGTTTTTTTCTTCTAACTAGCTTATCTAACTTTTAACTAATATTATAAATGCGAAAGTGAATTTGTTTATTTGTTTGTTACCTCTTTACGCTTTATTTACTTAACCAATTTTCCTGAAACTTCGCATACACATAGTTAGAAGACCGGTAGGACCAGAAAGACATGGTACCTTTCATCCCGGGAGCACTGTTCCCGTGGGAAATTCACGCAGGCGAAGCCGCGGGCAAAAGCTAGTAAATTATAAATGCCAAAAAAAGGCAAGTAATATTTTTTTGAATTATATTATATACTAGCTTTTGTACGCCGCTTCGCCCGCGTGATTTCCAACGGGAACAGTGCTTTTTCCCGGAACGAAAGGTACCCTCCCTACCCTATATCCTTCTTAGATTTTCGAACTATGTGTACCTATGCGATATTTCAGGAAGATTGGTTCAGTAGATAAAGCGTGAAGAGGTATCAAACAAACAAATAATTAAACAAACAAACTCACTTTCGCATTTATAATATGTATTAGTTAGGATAGGATTAGGATTAGTTAGGATTTAGGAAGGTAGTATAGGATTAGTATATTCTCTGGATAAAATTGACAAACCTACAATTTATTTCATTTGTAATGCTTGGTAATTTTTTTAAAGAGATTGCCACATTTGATTGACGTGATTTGACCACAGACATAAAATACTCTAAAATAAAATATTTCTGTGGATATGACAAGCTTGATAATATGTCATAAAATACATTTAACCCAAAACATTTTCAAGTAGCAAAATATGTTAATGTAATTGGTTATTTACCTACATTTTACCTAGTACATTTATAAAAGATAAAAATAAACAAATATAGCTGTATTTCAAGGTGGAATGCACAGATGGAATCAAAAGCTCGATGTAATATTAAACCATTGCTTAATTCATAAAATTACAAGATTCAAGAACTAAAAGGCTTTGACTATTCTGCGTAACAAGAGATGTATACACTTATACCTATTTACTGTATATACAATACATCATGTTTTTAATAAATAAATATATGTAAAATATGACTTGTTATTTATTTAAGAAATCTACTATGTAACTATGATAAAAGTACAAAATATTGTGCATTGAAAGAAAATGCACGTAAGCCTTTCCTACGATAATATTTGATTTATTATATTACTAGCTTTTGCCCGCGGCTTCGCCCGCGTGAATTTCCCACGGGAACAGTGCTTTTTCCCGGGATAAAAAGTAGCCTATGTGCTATTCCAGGTCATTATCTACCTCTGTACCAAATTTCATCGAAATCCGTCCAGTAGATTTTGCGTGATTGAGTAACAAACATCCTCACAAACTCACAAACTCACAAATTCACAAACTCACAAACTCACAAAGTCACATCCAAACTTTCGCATTTATAATATTAGTATGGATTTCGTGTAGTGATCAAGATTATGGATCAGCCACTTGTTAGGCACTATAGGCTATTTTATTTAAATTATGTACTTTCTCCACGCATTTTATTATAGTCAGGCACTAGAAAGTGCTACTAGATTGACAAAAGCTTGAGAACAATGCCTATATTGATATTCTATATAAAGTACTCTCATAAAGAAATCAGATGTAGTACTAATTGCATGCACCTGAGATGCTCAAAAGTCCAAAAATATATATTCTATAACGTCTAATAACGTACCTAACTCAATGGTATAAACATATTAGACGTGACGTATTAGTAGTTGGCTGTTCTCGATTACAATATTTTTCATTTTAGTAATTGAAACAACCAATCATAGGCCAAGAATGAAGGCTCGTTTGCTGCACGTAGTTGCTCCGCGCTATCTTGAGCTGACGGAAAAATATCGTTGAAAGTGCTCGCTTTTCCGTATCTTTCGTTGTCAAAATCAAATGACAAGCTGTCGAAAAATGCAGTTGTGTGTGTAAAATTTTCTGAGATTCCTGTGATTGGATGATCGACGATCGTTCGGAGTGGTGTGCAACTGTCTAATCGACCCGTGAGTTGAGGTTGGATGCGGTTTTGTGCTTGTGTGTATTCGGTAGGAATACACACAAGCACAAATCACGTGATTTCACGTGTCACGTCCAGCACGTAAGGCACTTGGGAGACGACCTTCTGATAATGAAACATTATCAATTGATACATTGATAAAAGGACGATTAGAATCCTTTTCATTCTCATAGAGAACAGAAGAAGTTCTATAACAGAGGAAAAAGTTTTTTATTGTTAATAACCAATCATTCCAATCTTTATGATTAAATTTTTTATCCAAGTCACATTTTAGTTTTTTGAATTAGTTGAAGATTTGCCTGCATTGCATTTAGGGCAATCAGGAGTTTTAACATCCTTTGTACCACATTTAAAACATATTAAAAATCTAGGTTGAGGACATTCGTTAAGAGAATGACCATTGGTACGACAGCGTACGCAATAGATATTAGGGTTAGGAGATACACTAGCAGACTTATTAATTGTATTTTCAGATTGCTTCGATTGAGGCTGAGAGTTATTTTTATTAAAGTAAGTATGTTTTTGAAACTGAGACTGAAAATTATTTTTGTTGAAGAATTGTTTAGCATTAGAAGTAGAAGGGGAAGGTAATTTATAATTAAATTCTGAGCTAAAAGAATTATTTTCATTATCAGGTTCCTTAAAGTTTTTATCTCTATCTAGAATTTTCTCATAACTTTGACAGGTATTGATCAAAGAAACGACAGAGTCAACATCTTTTAAGGCTACGAACATCGAATAACAAGGCCTTATGTTCCTTAGTAAAATTTCGAGTTTCTCAGACTCGGAAAGTTTTTGGTAAGACGTGAGAACATACCGAACATAATTGAGATATAAATTACAATGGGTTCATTGTCACCTTGGGTTCGATTCCTGATGGCATTTAGTAGTTTATAGTCGTAGTCAGGTTCACCGAAGTCTCTTATCAAAAGATTAGTAACTTCGTCCCAAGTTAAATTACAATTTAGTTCTTTTTGAAATCTAAACCAATGTAAAGCATTGTCAGTAAAAATTTCGAAAGCTTTGTTTAGAAGTTTCTCTTTCGAAATATTTCGAGAAATACGAAATTCTTCTATTTTTTGAAGAAAAGATTTCGGACAGGTTTTACCATCATAGCAAATCTTTTTTAGGTCGTTTAAGGAAGAAGGAAGTACCAAATTTTGTAGGATTTCAGGATTGAAACTACTGAGAACAGTAGAAGAAGATTGAGGAATAGGTGAAGTTGTAATTTGAGGAAGGGGTGGAGTGGGCGTGGAAACATTTTGCTCTGCGTTCAGAAAAGTAAAAGGTTCAAATCGTTTTTCAAGTTCGACAAATTTATCTTTGAGGACATCAAATTCTTCTTTTTTATCACTGTGTAAATCTAAATCAATTCTATCTAAGCGATAGTGTAGATGATTTAAATAAGTCTCTATTTTAGGGAGAATTTTTGAGTTACCCGACTCAAGTGAGACTAATTTTAATTCAGTGTAAGTTAATGTAGCTTCAATCTCATTGAGATCATCCTCAACTGGCAAAGGAGAATCAATTATGTCATCGCTCAATATTGATTGTGTAAGCGAAACGACTTGTTTTTTTAATTGAGGAGCTTATCAGCTGGTTCTTCCAGTCTAACCTTGACTTCGTATTCTAACTCGGCTTTATTGAGCAGACTATATGCAATTGGACGAGACATTTTAGTAGAAGTTTAGGAGTACTTGTACAAAGTAAAGTACCTAAGTATAGTACCTTAGTTTAGTAAAGAGTTAAAGTCAAGTTATAGAGTCTAAGTCCAAGTCAAGTTAGTCAATAAAATAAATATTTATTGAATAAATATTTAGTATGAATGAGTTCTATGTGAAAAAGAGACCAGTGTGAAGTTAATTTAGTGTTTAAGGTCGAGAATCTAAGCCAAAATTAAGAGAACGTGTAGGTGTGTTTTTTAGAATTTAGAGGAGAGACAGAGCCAAAAGATGCGATGGGCGCCAACTGTTATGTAATAATAACAGATTTTTAAGAGAAATTAATATTTAATTTAAATTAATAAAAAAAATACAATTTAAAATATAACAAGCTAATTATTAAAAAATAAAAAACACGACTGACAACTTGTGCTTGGCCAAAGGCCGAGCTCGGTCTCGTGAGCAAAGAGAGTGCCAAGGCCGAAGGCCTAGCCCTTGAAGCCCTGAATGACCTTCTCATTTCATCTCAAACCCTCAGTAACCAGCAGAGGGGCCTAGGACGAAGGCCGTGGTGCAAGCTGCGTACATGAAGCAAAGAGGCGAGGCGAGGCTAAAGCACCTAGCGTGCTGTTTAGAACAATTTTACTTCTGCAGTTTCGAGTATGTTGTTTTGGAAATAGGCAAAAGTCATCTACCTAAAGTCCATTTATTCATAATTGTCCTATTATGTAAACAATCTTAACATGTCTTTTTATGATTTTACAACAATATAAATTAAAATAGACTTTTTAGGAAATTACTTTCGTGGTTTTTTTCGTTTCGTATAAATGTTTTACTTTAGAATGTTTAGGTTTGAACTTATATTTGATTAATTTTCAACAAAATTTAACAAAAATTACTGTAAAGATTATTTATATAATAGGACAATTATGAATAAATGTACTTTAGAAGAGTTGTCGGTTTAGACTAGGTGAAGAGCCGAAAGACTATTTTCGATTTAGCTCTTTGCTCTCTCTCTCTCTCTCTCTCTCTCTCTCTCTCTCTCAGCCGAAAGACGTCCACTACTGGACAAAGGCCTCCCCAAAAGATTTACACAACGACCGGTCCTGCGCTGCCCGCATCAATGCGCATCCTGCGACCTTCACCAGGTCGTCGGTCCACCGAGTGGGAGGCCTGCCAACACTACGTTTTCCGGTTCGTGGTCGCCACTCGAGAACTTTTCTGCCCCAACGGCTATCTGTTCTACGAGCTATGTCGCCGCCCCCTGCCACTAAAGTTTGGCGATTCTGTGGGCTATGTCGGTTACTTTAGTTCTCCTACGGATCTCCTCATTTCTGATTCGATCACGCAGGGAAACTCCGAGCATAGCGCGCTCCATCACCCTTTGGGTGACTTTGAGCCTTCTTATGAGCCCATAGTAAGCGACCACGTCTCTGTTCCGTATGTCATTACTGGCAACACACACTTAGCTCTTTGCTATGAAGCCGCAACTCTGCCTTCGGTCTCACTTCGCCTCTCGGCTTCATATACGGAACTCGGCCATCGGCCTCGCGGGCCAAGGCGAATCGACTCGAGTGATGTGCACTCAGTATCTCGACTGGTTTCAGGAGCTTTAACTGGCTGTCTTGGCGTGTCCGAAATGCCCCGAATCGTGTATCATAGAGAACCTTTACCAGGCCGACGATAGGGTGATTGTCGTTGCCATCTACTGGTCTGGGAAAATAAAGATGCCAATTCGACTCGCCAAGAAGAAAAAGAAGGGGCTTTAAGATGAAATCGGAAGATCGTCCATGTATACGAATGACTATGCCTTCGGTCTCGCCCCGTTTTTTGCTCACGAGACAGAGCATGGCCTTCGGCCTAGCCTGGACCCAGCTCGGGCGGCTGGGGACCCCTGGTTTACTGGAAGTTTGGGATAAAATATAAAAGTCGTCCATGTTTACAGAGGGCTCGGCCTTGGGCTTAGGCCTCGTCCTGCACTTTATTATCGAGACGGCGGCGCGGCTGGGGAAAGGGAAGCTAAGCCTTCAATTTAAACACTGCTGCAGCAGCATCAGGAAATATACCAAAGTGACCTGAGCTGGGATTAGGCCTAGACAGAAAGGTAGTACCGCCCGCGGAAACTATAATAGATAAGGAGGGGCGGTGGGGGACTGGTGCTCGACCAAATGTTACAGAGGCCCCTGGACGACTACAGCCGGTGGTAGTTTATAGTTTTTTTTTCATACAAACTGGTTATTGGGGGTTTTAGATCAAATCAGAAGGTCATCTATGTATACGAAGAACTCGGCCTACGGCCTCACTCTTTCTCCGATCACGAGATGGAGCTCGGCCTTCGGCCTAACCTGGATGCAGCTCGGGCTGTGGCCTTGCGGGCGCAAGCTTTGGCCTTCGGGGCCCCTGGTTTACTGGTGACGGCGCGCCAAGGTAGACCTGGGGTACTGCCCGCGGAAACTACAATCATATAATCGGCGCGGGGGCGGGAGGGGGCACGTCATAGAAGACCCTAGGCGACGTTAGTAGCCGTTTAAAATGAAATCATAAGGTCGTCCATGTGTACGAAAGACTCGGCCTTCGACCTAGCCTGGACGCAGCTCGAGTTGTGGCCTTGCTTGCGCGGCTTGGTTCCTGGTTTACTGGAGGTTTGAGATGAAATATAAAAGTCATCCATGCATACAAAGGGCTCGGCCTTAGGCCTCGTCCTGCACGTTGTTCCCGAGACGGCGCGGCTGGAGGAAGGGAAGCTAAACCTTTGATTTAAACGCAGCTGCAGCAGCACCGGGAAATTATACCAAAATGGACTGTGGCCTTGCGGGCGTAAGCTTCGGCTTTCGGGGCCCCTAGTTTACTGGAGGTTTGAAATGAAATATAAATATATATATATATTTGTAACGGCGCGCCAAAGTGGACCTAAGGTACTGCCCGTGGAAACTACAATCGTATAATCGGCGGGGGGGATTGCTAGCTCGCCGTCATAGTAGACCTTAGGCGACGTTAATAGCCGTTTGAAATTAAATCATAAGGTCGTCCATGTATACGAAATACTCGGCCTTCGGCCTAGCCTGGACGCGGGTCGGGCTGTGGCCTTGCTTGCGCGGCTGGGGTCCGCAACCTTCAGTAAACCAGGGACCCCCCGTCCCTGGTTTACTGGAGGCAAAATGAACCTGGGAGTAGACCTGGGAGTAGACCTGGGGTACATGCCTGCGGAGAGTACCTGTAATATATAGGAGGGGGGGGGAGGTGCTCGACCGAATGTCATAGAGAACCCTGGCGTCGACCACAGCCGGTGGAAGTATGATAGTTTAGACGAAGCTCGGCCTGCGGCCTCACCCCTTGCAGCTTTAGTCCTTTAGAGGCAGAAAGGGAGTACCGCTCGAGGAAACTATAATAGATTCTTAATGTAACATTTCCGTGTAACATTTCGATTTTAAGCCAGTGATCTTGCAATAGCCGATAGTAGCGTTGCCGATCGATAGTCAGACTACTATGGTGGAGGGTGACCGTGGTACCCCGAGCTACGTTTAAATCGAGGGCTGCTAGCCACGCAAGCGAGGCCGAAGGCCGAACTCGGTCTTATGAGCAAAGAGCGGGGCAAGGCCGACGGCCGAGCCCTTTGTGTATATGGACGATCTAACGGTGTTGATCTTACTATCTATCTTATACAACTAAAAGTACACACAAACATATAACTTATATATATTTTTGAAATTGGCTTTCAAAGCCCTTCAATTTGATACTACACTCGATAAGATTGATAAAAAAAAATTTTTTTGGTCAGCTGTTTATCGCGTATATAATCCGCCATTTTGTTTTTATGATGACGTCACATAGCCTATGTCACTCGGACGAATGCAAGGAATCCAACAATACCTCTCACATCAAAATCTGTTAAGCCGTTCAGGACTTATGGTGGAATAAAGAAACTTACATACATACATACATACATACATACATGAACGCTGAAAACATAACACTCCTTTTTTGGTCAGTCGTGTAAAAATACACCGCACGGGCACGGACAGAGTTCCAAAGAAATCACGGATACGGCACAGACACGGATAGAGTTCCAAATAAAATTACGGATACGGCACGGACAGGATAGTCGGGGAAATCCCGACAGGGGGTAAAGTTTGTCCGGCGGCACAATAGGGTTGAAGATGTACTGGCGGTACAGTAGGAATGGCAGGCGAAAGTGAGTACCTTTAATCCAGGCTTCGGCCACAGGTCACAACAGCAAGCAGGTTTTTTCAAATAAAATACGAAATTAGAACATTTGCGAAAAGGTATACATAGAAATTTATAGAATTTTAGAAAAAATAAAATCTGACATGCGACAACGCTTGACAATCATAGTTGTTTACAATGAAAAAAACGCAAGTAAAAATTTACACATATTAAAGAATTAAGTATAAAAAAGTGGAAATAAACACGAAATATATATTGGGAAAACCAAAATAACATAAAATAACCAAAAATGAAGATATAGCGGTAAGTTTAAAGAAATATTCCCTAGCAACGTAGAAATTTTACTACAGAAAGTGTAAAAAAAGAACATTTTGAGCTAAATAAGTAATTGTAATAGTAAAATAGACAAGAATAAAAGTTAAATAAACATGAATACACTACAAGGCATTTGACATGTATGTCAACTGCCACTTTCTATCATTATCCCTCTCGCCACCGACCGGGAGTTCATCCTCATACTTTGTAGTTCAAATTCAAAGCGTTATGTACAGAACGCTTAAAAAGGAATTTCCTCCTTCTTTCAGTTATGGATTGAGCTCCATTCCATTGCGTTTTTCCTATAGAAAATAATACAGAACACTTCAAAAAAGGCGTGAAAAGATTTATTCAGAGCCGGTAACGCACGCATGATACCCCTCTGTTGAAGGTTTTCATAGACGCGGTGACGGCTTTCCATCTAGAGAGCCACATGTTTACTTTGGGGTATAAAAAATACAGCTTTAGGTCTAAAAATGCATATTTCACTTGTAGCCTCCAAAAGACTAACTATTGGAGTCCAAGGTGCTCAATATTGCTTCGTATATCTATGATACTCTATATACAGAATAAAAATTGCCGTAACACATACCAAATAATAAGTCCATTTTTATGCATCTATTCTGATTTGTCGTCTGGTCAAAATAAGAGCAGTACGATAATGCTACAGCACAACTTTGGCATACATAGCAAAGATTTCTTGTGGCCAGTCATATTAGAAGAATAGAAGTAGACTGCAATCGTGCCCTGATAGAGAGACTCAAGAAGAAAACTATATTGAATATTAAAATGTAACATTATTTAATGTAATATTCTTTCACTTTCATCTCCATATCAGTAACCAAATCAAGACTTTAAGTAAACAAATTGTAAACACATAATTTTGTAGGGTTTTTTTTACATTTTTACAAGTCAAAATAGCGGGTTTCATAAGCTTACTTTGTTATAGTTGTGAAATTAAAAATTTACTGTTTGAATTATACCATCAAGCACTTATTAATAACGTAATTCAATCGATATAACTAAAGTTATATTCCTTTTCACACAATAAATGGGTGCTGAAACTTGTGTTTACTGATATAATTCATTTTTTTTCTACTTTACTTTGAAAAAACCTGCATATAATAAAAGCTGGCACTGAAATTAATATATTTTGTTTTGTGACTTTCTACTTAATTACTTAGACGATTCTGTTTTCTATCAAAAAAGTAAATCTATATCACTTAACACCAATTCAAACTAGATTGTGTAAATTGTTACAAGGCAATTTATATCCATATGCACGAAAAATAATGATATTTTTTTTTGTGTAAAATGATATAACTCAACATTTTTCTATTTTTCATTTAAACTAGATAACATAGAACTGTATTTGTTTCTATAATTTATTACCATAATTATTATCTATCAATATTAAAAACCAAATATGCTTTAACTTTCATGCAAAATGAGTAGGAATTTTTTGAAACTTTAAACTCGATTATCTCAAAACTATGTTTTTCGACTTATACCAGTTTTCACTGAAGCCACAGATTTATTGTCACTATACAAAAATTATAAGCTCTCAAAGCAAAAATCTTCAACTAAAATTTTCACACTTTTACGTTTTTCTCGTAAAATTACTATAAAATTGTAAATAATTAATACCAAAAATGAATTCTACGTCTTCGGTTTATACGAAAATGATACCAAAGTTGCCCTAGTAGCCACATGGACAAGAACAGATTTTTTCAAAAGTTGACGGGTGGCGGTCACCTTTGTGGGCCCCCAGCCGCTAGTAGCCGCACGATTCTTTTTGCCCCCCGGGCTCAAAATGCTTAGAATCGCTCAACGAACATATGACATGAAGCTCATAGCTTAATGAAAATTTAAAGGTTATGTATGGGAGCATTACATAACTGCCCGTACTAGTAGGGAGGACCAATCTCCTAAACAGAGCTCCTCTAACACGTGAGCGCACTCTCTACCAAATTAGGGATTTTTCGAGACCCTAATTAAAAATAAAAATAGTTCCAAATTACTTTATAGATGGCGCTTAAGTAAAAGGCGTTGGCAAACATTCAAGGGATTGGCATTAAAAAAAAAAACCTAATAAAAAAAAACATCTAACAAGCTAATTATTAAAAATAAAAAACACGACTGACGAGTTTTTACTCAAAAAGTACATACAAACATATATAAAAATACATTTTTGAAATCGCCTTCTAATGCCCTTCAATTTGATACCCCACTCGATAAGATTGATCAAATTTTATTTTTTTGGTCTGCTATTTATCGCATATATAATCCGCCATTTTGTTTTCATGGTGACGTCATATAGCCTATGTCACTCGGAGGAATGCAAGGAATCTAAATATACCTCTCACATCAAAATCGGTTAAGCCGTTCAGGACTTATGGTGGAATAAAGAAACTTACATACATACATACATACATACTTACATACATACATACATGAACCCTGAAAACATAACACTCCTTTTTTGGTCAGTCGTGTAAAAAAGTATCAATATTGTTATTTGTGCAACTGTCAAACTGTTAGGTGATATTTTTTTGCCTCTGGTTGACAAGAAAAAGCGCAACATATTGGTTCAGTTATTACGACTGGCTTTCCTATCTGTTGAGACTTTTTATACTGATTTTTTTTTCTTAATTTAGCTGTCAGAAAATCACTCATTGCCGAAATCGTTTATTCGAGTGTGTATTTGTGTGAATTCACAAAGGCTGCTTTGCAAATTATTTGTTATAATTTATAAATATTTGTGTCTCTTCTATTGCATTGGATGCCAATCTGTAAAATAGTATAAGAATTGGATAACAATAAATATTTTTAGGGTTCCGTGCCTCAAAAGGCGAAAACGGAACCCTTATAAGATCACTTTGTTGTCCGCCTGTCTCTGTCAAACTTTTTTTCTCACGAACGCTTAAAGGTGTCATATTGAAATTAATATTGAATACTCAGATCCACGGCACTGTCTTTTTCAACAAAAAAATAGTCAAAATTATACGTCAACGCGATCAAGAGATATGTTACCGTAAATGTTGCGAATTTTCGCATATTTTGCTATTTCAGGCAGCAATCAAAACCTATGGGGTCCCACTAACCGTTGACCTAAAATTATGAAATTTGGCAATAAGCAACGCCCGGGAACAAACGGGCGAAAAAGGTTTATTCCTGGCGTCGCACATCACACAGAATGCAATTTGATGTAGTTAACTGTAGTTAACACAGTTGTATTGTTGAAGAGTTTCATATACGCGCAGTATATTCTCAGTAACTAAACTTATTGTTACTGGCTCGTTACATGCACTGCATCCTATTTAATGAGGTTGTTCCCAAAGTACTCCATTCTCATACATGTGTTCACAAGTTACTCCACGAAATTATAATTATTGACATGTTTGACATTGTCTAAGTCTAGTCTTCAAGAGAAAAACCTTATGCTGTCTATCTTTCGTCATATAATATCTGTTTTGATATAATTAGTGGTGTGTGTGTTCATTCCTGAGATTTTTTTAGAGAAAAATATTACTAGCTGTTGTCCGCAGTTCCAACCACGGCAAAAAGTCTTATGTTTTATAAAACTGAAACGCCGTGAAATAGTAACAGACTTTCGCAAAACATTGGGAAGAACCGTTCGGAAATTTCGGAAATTTTCCATGAAAGAAATTTTCGGCAACCGAGTATTTCTCGGCGGCACATCGCAATTTGTAATGCAAAACAGTTATATTTTATTCTATTCCTCCAACACACAGCATTTGATAATGAAGACCTGTTCGTTATCTACTGGTGGTAGGAAGTGAATAAAGTCCCATTTAGACGGTGCAAGTTAATTGCATGTCATAATTGGAGTGCAATAGTAGGGAACTTTGTTTTCTCAAAAATGCTCGGAAATGTAGACATTATTGTAGTAAAAAGTTGACAGGCAGTTTGTGATTCCTGGCTCATACATTACTTCCTGGCCTTAGGCCGGGAAATTTGTAAGAAAATTCATTCCTGGCCGCTGCTCAAAACTTTTCAATTCATATGTCAATGTCACATTAATTATGTAACTTGTCATACAGCCAATTTTGCTACAGTCATAAAAAAATGCATTCTTCAAGTTTATTAATCACATAATTGTTTTTTTATTAAGAGTATTTAATTATGTGATATTAATGCTTTTTCGTTGTGAGAGAAAGAAATAAAATCTATGCTACATTTTTTGCGTAAAATATTACTGGGCTATATGGGCTATGTTTCCTTGTCACTAATTGACAATTAAATATTTAAAAATGTCCGAATATAACAAATATTACCAAAATTATTTATCTCGCTAGCGCTCAGCCTTGAAACCGACTCGTCCAGCAAATTCTGACTTCCCGGCCACTGCTGTAATGTACTATTTTGATGTTTCTTTGAAATATTTTACAATAATAGAATCATCGGTGAAAGAATCACATCAGTAACCAAAGTATTTATTTCCCAAGATATAACAAAAAATACCTTTTTCAGCGATGTTTGGACGATACCAAAACGCATTCATATGACGTCACGAATGGAAAATGGACTTTCCCAAAAAGTTTTAGCTCTATTAATAAATGACTGAGAAGAATAAACTCGTGCCGAAAACTCGCAAAATGTGTTTAATTATAATGTATTTTGTCATAAAATTACATATTATTTTTAAAAATTCTTGTACCTTGTCCGGTCCCCTATTGATTTCTGAATAATTTGCAAGTATTTACTTGTTTCAATTTAATGGTTTTTCAAGTTTCAGATGACTTCATAGATGGCGCTTAGTCAAAGGCGAGCAAAAACTCATGTAATTGTCATTTCTTTGAAATAAAACCTAAAAGACGTCTAATAGGATCAATATTGTGATTTGTGCAACTGGCAAACTGTTATGTGATTTTTTTTCTGCCTCTGGTTGACAAGAAAAAGCACCCAATATAGGACTTCAATAAAACGCCATCTATTAAGATTTTATTACATCAACTTGTTTTCTTAATTTGACCTGTTAGAAAATCGCTCATTGTATGCAAAAGGTAATAAACTTGCACCGTCTAAATGGGCCTTAATAGACACAAACGCTATTTTTAAACAGAAAATAGAGCTAAATTAAATAAATTAAGTATATTAGTAAAAGTATAACTACAAGTACTTTATTGCACCAAAAAAATAATTATTGTGACTAATGCTTACATTAGGCGGCCTTATCGCAAGTGCAAACAATCTCTTCCACCAAGCACCCTTAGCGAATCAACTCTACGACTTTTAGAGCTCAACGAGTTTCTAAATGATACACTGGGCAGACATTCACATATTTATTCTTCTTTGCGTAACAGACGCCAACCTGATTGCTGCTAAGTACCTGAATCAGTCTTCAATTCATCATCAACCAAACCTGGGTCATAAGATGATTTCATCATTTTTCGGTTTCAAAATCAGGAACGAAGACGACATAGTATAGTTCTATCTCATCGACATTATAATTTTAAAATAGTAAAGTTGGCGTTACATAGATGCTTTAAAACCATAGAGATAGTTTTTTTTTTTTAATTTTCTATTTTTTTTCCTATGTTTACGCCTTGAAATTTAATAGCTTAGAAATTAATTCGCGTTTAGCCACGCGCCAAGCAATCTCATTTTTTTTTTTTATTTATTTGAGGTGATTGATCAGAGAAATAACAAATGTAATAAATCATTCTAATATTTTATTTAGGCATCTCCAGCATCATCTATACATATAATAAAACAGTAAAAATATTTTGTCTGTACATTTAGTATTTTTGACTGAAATGGATAGAGGGACACTTAAAAAGAATAATAGTAAGCAAAAAATTTTTATTGGAATTTCTTGTCTGTCTGTCTGTATGTATGTACGCGTTTCACGCAAAAACTACTGGACGGATTTGAATGAAACTTTTTTTGTTGTATAGCTACTAAGCCTAGGCAACATATAGGCTATAATTTATTTTGAAAACTGGAACACCTGATGAACAGAACAGCTAAACTATAAGAAATATGGAAATGGTGCCTTAACAAAAGTCGTTCAACCTGATGAGCATTTTTTGATGACGTATAAAAATTAAAGATCTGGAACATCTGATGAAGAACTGCAAGAGACCAGCTACACTATAACATATATGGAAATGGCGCCTTATTAAAAGTCGTTCAACATGATGAGCATTTTCTGCTGACGTATAAAAATTGAAGATCTGGAACATCTGATGAAAAGCTCCAAGAGAGATTTTTCATCTAAGCGAAACTCACGCGGGCGAAGCCGCGGGCGACAGCTAGTATAATAATATGATACCATCTAGAGGGAAATTATTTATTAGATTTTAATAAACAGTAGGTAAATATAAGTAAGCCGTAGAGGAAACAGATTGAAATATATTTTTTTTTATTTATTTTGAAAATAATACATACGAATAAGCCTTACAGCTGGCATAGGTATGATGTGTAACATTTAATTGCCAACTCTTTATGTTACGCACTTCCGTCCCTTTTTACGAATTTTTTTCCACAGATTGCATAAAAGAGAAAGTTCAGATGTTACACATCAATATTGTTAGTAGTTTTGTAAAATAAAGAGATTGAATATGTAGTAATTACATAAAAATATGTTATATTAAAGTTGTAAGTATGTTATCTATTTTTAGGAATTTTTGACAACACTGTAGCACTGTGTGTGTGTGTGTGTGTGTGTGGTGTCTGTGTGCTTCATCTGCTCGTTATCTACAATTTCCCGTGTACCACCACCCCGAGTCTTTCTTTGTCCTATCCCGTGTCCTGTCTATGTTATACGTCAGTAGAAAATGCTCATCAGGTTGAACAACTTTTGCTAAGGCCCTATTTCCATTAATGTTATAGAGTAGCTAGTCTCTTGGATTTCTTCATCAGATGTTCCATGATCTTTAATTTTTAAACGTCAGCAGAAAATGCTCATCAGGTTGAACGACTTTTGCTAAGGCGCCATTTCCATATTTATTATGGTTTAGCTGTTCCGTTAAGGTTCTTCATCAGGTGTTCCAGTTTTCAAAATCAATTATAGCCTATATGTTGCCCAGGCTTAATAGCTATACAACAAAAAAAGTTTCATTCAAATCCGTCCAGTAGTTTTTGCGTGAAACGCGTACATACATACAGACAGACAAAAATTTTTTTTGCTTTCTATTATTCTTTTGAAGTGTCCCTCTATCCATTTCAGTCTAAAATACTAAATGTACAGACAAAATATTTTTATTATTTTCAACCGACTTCCCAAAAAAGGAGGAGGTTATATGTTTCGATGTATGTATGTTTTTTTTATGTATGTTCGCTGATTTCTCCGCCTATAGTGGACTGATTTCCGAAATTATTGTTTTATTCGAAATAGTTTATTCCCAAGTTGGTCCCATTTTAACCTCGTCAGAATCTGTTCGGTAATTTTAAAGATACCTAACAAAATATTAAAATTCAAACATTGGATTATAGAGCAAAAGCCCGCGACATATGCTCTTCCTTATTTTATGAAAACTCAAGATTCTCTATGCATGTCCCCAACACAGAAATAGTGATTAGCGACTATGAAAGTTGGATCATGACTGCTTAGGTAGATAATTTGTAGCAATCATATTTAAACTTTTAAGATTTTATTCCGAACTAGCTGTCGCCCGCGGCTTCGCCCGCGTGGTTTCGCTTAGATGAAAAATCTCTCTTGGAGCTTTTCATCAGATGTTCCAGATCTTAATTTTTATACGTCAACAGAAAATGCTCATCAGGTTGAACGATTTTTGCTAAGGCGCCATTTCCATATATGTTATAGTGTAGCTGGTCTCTTGGAGCTTTTCATCAGATGTTCCAGATCTTCAATTTTTATACGTCGGCAGAAAATACTCATCAGGTGAACGATTTTTGTTAAGGCACCATTTCCATATTACTTATAGTCTAGCTGTTCCGTTATGGTTCTTCATCAGGTGTTCCAGTTTTCAAAATGAATTATAGCCTATATGTTGCCCAGGCTTAATAGCTATACAACAAAAAAAGTTTCATTCAAATCCGTCCAGTAGTTTTTGCGTGAAACGCGTACATACATACAGACAGACAGACAGACAGACAGACAGACAGACAGACAGACAGACAGACAGACAAGAAATTCCAAAAAAATTTTTTTGCTTTCTATCGTTCTTTTTAGGTCTCCCTCTATCCATTTCAGTCAAAAATATTAAATGTACAGACAAAATATTTTTACTGTTTTATTATATGTATAGATAATATGAGAAATCATGCCATCCATTGCCAAGCCATTGGTGCAGATACAAACCCATGTCAGACATTGTAACTTTACTAAATTATAGTCATGTTTGTTTTATTATAATAGCTGAATTTAATAATACTTTGAGAGGTCCCCAAAGGTGCTTTCGACCTATAAAATTCACTTTTGCTATCCATATTACCTACATAAGCAACTAAGATTTAAACTTCATGAGTAGTCACTAATCTTCTTTACACGTGGATATACGTGAAATTTGACATCAAGAAACATTCAGCATTTTTGAAATAAGGCAGGTTGGTCGTCTCGGGCTCTTGGTCTATTTATGTGCCAAAAATTCCGTGGAATTCTGACATTTCAATCAAACTGACATAAAACGTTTCGATTTCTTAAATTTTGGCCAGTGAAAAAATAAGTTTAAGTTTTCATGACAACAAAACTGCGCCAAGTGCACTAAAAATGATAAAATAAAATTTTTTTCCCAAAAAAATGAACCGACTTCCATTGTAAAACTTAAAATCATGAAATAACTTAATAGGCAGATTAATCAAAAAGAAAATGTATTGGCATGCTACCTACTGAATGAGGTGAAGTCGGTGCCAAATTAAAAATTAAATCATCTAAATTAACATTAGAATCATGTGTAATTAAAATGCATAATACTTATCCTTACTCCTTGCACTTGGCACCGACTTCACCTCATTCAGTAGGTAGCATGCCAATACATTTTCTTTTTTATTAATCTGCCTATTAAGTTATTTCATGATTTTAAGTTTTACAATGGAAGTCGGTTCATTTTTTTGGGAATTTTTTTTTATATTATATGTATAGAAGATTAGTAGGATAGATAATAGTTGTTGGAGTATGTTGAATTACATACATACATACATATTATCACGCCTTTTTCCTGTGGGGGTAGGCAGAGACTAGCGATTTCCACTTGCTACGATCCTTACAGATCTCTCTCGCTTCCTCTACACTCATCACTCTCTTCATACATGCTCTCCGGTTATGGGTGCTCCTAATATCTCCTAATATCTCTGTTGAATTAATATGCATTAATTCAACAAACTTCAAGTAATGTTTTAGATTAAGAAGTAGTGTTAGAGTGAACTTAACGCCACCTATTAGTGCCAACAATATGCCAACCACCACGCCGGTGGCAAGCTCGAAGGGGGGCAGATGGGAGTAAAGGTGAGTAAGGCTAGGGTAAGAACAAAAGCCAAGGTTTACGTACAGTCAGATGTAGAGAAACCTGACGCTATCTCACAAAATTCTATCTCAGCTGCAGAAGTGCAGTCATACCTCAAAGATTGCCTTGTAGATTCTAACTGCAGTTTTGCAGCTGACATCCAGTACCCCGCACCGCCGCGGGTGAAGATAATGATACTAAAAATACCAGAACAAAAATTATATTTCAATTTAAATTAGTTTTTTCCCTAAAAACAGTTATGGCAGTCAGGATTTCGTTGGCATAATACTCCGGATACTCGTAAGGAAAGAAATGTCCTCCAAAGTCCAGGTTCTTGTTACTGATCAGATTTGGATATTTCTTCTTCAGAACCGAGTAAGGGAGGTGGACGATCTCACTTTTTGGTTCTGATATCAGTATGGGTACCGGAGAAGAAGTCCTGTAAAGGAATAAGAGTTTAAGTTTGAGTAATCACACTGAGGAATGAGTAAATAACTTTCATTTACCACCAACCACCTGCTTCGGATATTCCGAATAATATTTCGGTAAAATGAACAATCATTTAAATGAGTACCTAAGTAGTAATGTGTTGTCGATAAAGCAAAATATATTATGTAAATGAAGCTATCGGGGAAACAAAACTCTATAAATAGTGATTCTAATTATCATAGGGAACCTCCGCTAGTGTAGGAAGACATCGTGAAACGTACACTGTTGAATTTGATTCCCGGGAATCACAAAATACGAGAAAATCCGCTGCATTTTCTTTTGATTGTCTTTACAGCTGATAGAAGCCGTAAGCCAAGTATCCTTACATCCTTACGAGTTATCAAAAGTCCCCGCCGCGTCTCTGTCTGTTTGCGATAACTCAAAAACTACTGAACGAATTTTCAAGGGGGTTCACAAATGGATGGAGTGGATCATGAGTAAGGTTTTGGTGTATAATTTTCGTGAGCAAAAGCTAGTCTGATATGAATTACAACTTAATACTTCTACGAGTTTCTAGAGTTTCTCGTAGAAGTATAGAGTTCAACTTTAGTGTTACAGAAGTCAAAAAAGCAGAAGAACATAAATTACCCATCAATATTCATAGCCCACACCCTCCTATTAAAGGTCTCTGCATAAATCCTCATACTGGTCCCTATACTCCCAGTTATCCAGTACAGCATGATATTATCCAGTAAGACATCTCTGGGGATATATTTCTCGATCTTTACGCCTGCGTTCTCCTTCTTATCCAAGCCATGACCGAAATAGAAGAATTGCAGCAAATAGCCAAGGAGACCTGATGGAGATTCGTTGAAAGCAATACCTGCAATCAAATTATGATAAATCTATAAATGTGAGGTAAACAAAAATAAAAACCGGCCAAGTGCGTGTCGAGTCAAATGAGTGGTCATAAAGTAGGATTACGTAGTCATTTTTGGCACCGCGCTGTTTTGTATTTCTTGCAAGAAAAAAGTATATATATTTATTTTATTTATAATTTCAAAAGTATTCATCACAAGATACCTGAAACAATTTTAAATAAGAGTTTCTGCGCCTGTTTCATTACGTGAGTGATTTGAAGTTTATAGGTCCAAGACTTTAGAAATTACAGGGGGGGGGACACCGTGTAACGACTTTGGCGGGCTATATCTCGCAGGTAAAGCTGATAAAAATGTGTTGTATGGAAACCCTACCTTATTTTCATAGTCCTTTTCAACGATATCCCACACAAGGGGTTGCACTCAAAAAAATAATTCACCCCCCCCCTTTACATGTATAGAGAGGGTATTTTTAAAAAGGGGTAATTTAAATTTTTTGTATTTTAAAAAATGAAACCTATATGTGAAGTATCCTCGAACCAAGTTACATGCAGATCAGTCCATAAACGTAGAAGATATTCTGCTGTGACAGACTAGGACAGACGGACTGAACGATCTTATAAGGGTTCCTTGTCGGACTACGGAACCCTAAAAATTGGGTGCACCCAAGGTCGGCTCCCAACGAGGGAACTCTAAAATGGTTAACAGAACGCAGATAAAATTTTACACGTGGATTCAGTTTCGATGACAATGCATTAATATGATAAGCATGATCTGATGGTACACCTAAGATCGGCTTTCAACGAGTAATTGATTTCTTTATTAGAACACAAAACAGATTTCAATTCTCAATGGTTAACAGCAAGGACATTTTATATATTTATGAACCTGTAGGAACATGTTTAGGGATCGAACTGTAAAGTTAAGTTCGTTTTCGAAACTAGTTCTTTAGTCTTTCAGTTACAGCAATAATGTGAGATGCTTTGCGTGCACGGAACCCTCAGCCGGTGCGCGAGTTTGATTCGCGCTTGGCAGTTTTTTTTTAAATACCTAATACCTAGGTACTTTGTTATTACGATACATCGTTTAATGTCAAAATCGGAAAATGTCAAAGTCGGAGAATATCAAGGGCAAAGTCTGGAAATGCCTAAGTGGGAATATGTCAAGGTCAATAGTCGAAAAAGGCCAAGAACTTAAAATGTCAAAATCTGAAAATGACAAAATGTCAAGGTCGTAAAATGTCATCCTTGATTCATCCCAGTGGTGTACATGATCACAGCCGTGACACTCCCTGTACGTGAGAGTTCAAGTACCTGTTACTTTTAGCCGTAGCCGTACTCCGACTTTGACATTTTACGACTTTGACATTAAACGATGTATCGGATTTAAAAACTAAAGTTGATCGTAGCAATAATGCAAAGAAAAAAACACGCTGTGTTCAATATATATGAGATTGTCGGCGTAAACACGAGGTAATAAGACTCATTACGTGTTGAAAAATTGGTTATCTATTTAAAAGTCAAATGTTATAGATTTTTGTGTCAATAGTGATCTTACCCAAGGTATCAGGCGTAGTGGCCTGGTGGGGTAGATATGACAAGACAAGTGTTGTATTATGTCATCCACCTTAGTACCCCCAAAGTAAATGGTACCGTTTAAATGAGGTTTCGTAGAGGCAAGGGCAGACGAAATTGAAAGCACTGGGGCGAATTTTGTGAAGAATCCTCTGACATCCTGAAATATGATAGACATTTTATTGATCTTGTCGCAGATAGTCACGTTGGCAAAATGTCATCGTAAAAAATTGGTTACTTTCGCATAACGTCATTGTCTCAAAATGTTACTTTCGCAAAATGTCGTTTTTTCGCAAAACTTTATATTAGTAGAATTTCAGTCTTTTCTATCTTTTAAAAATAACTTGAACGCCATTCTGCGTAAATGACGTATTACGAAAGTGTCATTCTACGGAAGTGACTTTTAGAGAAAAGTGTCCAAATTTTTACAATTACATTTTTGCAAAATCTAGTCGAATTTAAATTGGGATAAATCAACGCAGTGGCGCACGTTCTTTTTATATATGTAATTAGCATTATATCAAACATTTTGGAAATTTTACCCCTAAATCCAGTGAAAAATAATAAGGGCAAAGCTGAGGGCAAGAACTAATAAATCCATACTAATATTATAAATGCGAAAGTTTGGATGTGAGTTTGTGAGTTTGTGAATTTGTGAGTTTGTGAGTTTGTGAGGATGTTTGTTACTCAATCACGCAAAATCTACTGGACGGATTTCGATGAAATTTGGTACAGAGGTAGATAATGACCTGGAATAGCACATAGGCTACTTTTTATCCCGGGAAAAAGCACTGTTCCCGTGGGAAATTCACGCGGGCGAAGCCGCGGGCAAAAGCTAGTATTAACATATATTAATTTTAAAACAATTAAAACATACCTCAGGGAATGCAGTAGCTATGAAGTTGCAAAAAAAGTACCCCAGGTCTACACTGGCCATGTAATACGTCTTATGTCCAAGCCTGTGCATGAGTTTCCTAAAAAGAACTGCCCCTTCAGGAGCCCCTAAGCCTGGTTTCTTTGTCGCCTGAAAAAATTCAATATTAGACAGACAGATAGATGCATAAAACTTTCTAATTCTATGTATAGATAGATGAATATTTTATTGCACCATAAAAGAAAATACAAATAATAAGACAAATTCATAGTATCTGTGCTGGCTGTTCGTTAAAGCGTTAAAATAATTCTGTTTTTGAGTTATTTTATGCTTTGACTTTAAAAATAAAAAAGTCAATGGGAACAGTTGACTAATTCAAAATATTCAGAAAGTTATTATAAGTTCGAGTGGGATCAATCGTTTAAAGAACTTGAAAGCTTGAGAAATCGAATAGTTTTTACATCAAAATTCCTACAGGAGAGATGCCCCAAGGCGCAGCTAGTAAACGTGAGTTAAAGTAAAAAAAAAATATAACTATACAGTAGGGAATAAAAACAGGTGCTATCATAATCTAATCGTCAATAAAATTCAACGGGATCAATTGACCAACTAAAAATATTGCTGATCCCGCGGGATCAATATATGGTTATTTGATAAACAAGTTCACTAGAGATAAATATGTAATGTAAGTTTGCCTGCTTTCCTCAGAAAGTGGAAACCCTGGAATTGTAGGGGCAATGATCTCGACAGCGAAGTCTCTGTCTTTACCCCACATAGCAAGGAGGGGGATTACTCCGTAGAATTCTGCGAAGGAGCTGGGCCACCCGGTAAGGAGTAATAAAGGAACAACTTCCACATTTTTCGGCGCCTAAAAATATGAGAGAATTGGAAGTTTAGATCTTACAAAAACTTTAAGAGATTGGATGATAGATATTGATATTAGAGCAATGCATGGAGTGAAAGAGGATGTAGATGTAGAGATCAAAATTTGAACAGAATGGGTGAAAAGAGACTAACGAAAGTTACTTATGAATCGGAAGTAGATAGAAGAGTTGGTCAGGGTCGCCTATTGCAGGCCCTAAAATGGAGATATTAGGGGCACTCATAACTGCAGAGGAAAACGTATATGAAGAGAGCTGTAAGGAGAAAGGAAGAAAGAAAATTCTTTATTCGGCACACAAAAAAACACATAAGTAGTACTCTTTTTCTTATACCTGCCAGAAAGGTTAAGGAGAATTGGAAATCCGCAGTCTTCTGGAAACAGGAGTGATAAATATATGTATTATATGTGATGAAAGGATGTTATATGTGATATTATCGATACCATAAGGACTGGATTTCGATAATGGCCATTAACACACTTATGAATGACAGACGAGAAACTTTATTTTCTATGTAAATATTAGTAAAAATTACTTAATACCTCTGGGTGAGCTCTGATAAAATGGATATCCAGACCTTGGATATTCGTGATGTAATGTGGATATTTGTTAATGAAATCTTCTCGTTCTTTGAAAGGATAGCCATTCTCCCAGTAGTCGAGCCAATCTTCAGCGACATTGGTGTTGATTCCGTATTCAAACCAGGTGCCTTCGAGAGACGGGGTGATGGGACGGCGGTGCTTCAGTCTGTATTTGAGATCCTGTATCATCTGTAAAATATGCCAAATTAGTAGTGGGAATTCTTATTAATGTTCTCACCCTCGCGAATCCAATGCATTTTAGCGATAATGTTACGTTACTTTTCTTACAAATGAGTTTGAAAAAAACATGTTCATGTTTCATGTACAGGGTATCTTTCATCCCAGGCAAAAGCACTGTTCCCATAAGAAATTAACGCGGGTGAAACCACGGGCAACAGCCATTTTAAAACCTTATATTCTATCGAGAAAACTGATTGCGTATCAAAATTTTTGCTATCTCCAAAATAACCATGTATGTATTGCACACCATTCAAGAACAAAGCCTATTTATGTTATAAGTTTTAATTTTGTATCAATTTACGCGTGTTTTGCAAATTAATCTTTGTCTTCAAGTACCTCATCATCAAATACCACTTTAAACTCAGTAATACTAGTATTTTCTTGTCTATGCTCTGAAGGTCCCCACCAAGCGTCGTAGTCAAATCCAGTTAAATTTAAACTGGAGCCTAAGATATTCTCACTACTTTGTAGACTGGAGATGAATGAGCTGAAGTCCACAATGCCATAGACTACAGCTAACACCGATGTTAAACATAACGTCAGTGTCAACATCTGAAAAACAAGAAAATATTTGAATGACCAAGAAAAAAGAAGTTCAAGAAATTATATGAAGTCTAGCTTCGGCAACGCATATTTTCTGTGATGGAAACCGGTCTCTCAGTGGATTGCTGGTTGCCGTGGACTACGGATTTGCTTATCATCGGGCAACCTGCATATCGTTTTGTTTGCGTACTATTAGAAATAGAAACCAAGGTACCTAATTGAAATCATATATATTAAAGAATAATAATAATTCTTTATTTTCTGATAATCAGAATCTATACATGTGTTAGTAAAATTCTTAGCCTATGTTAGTAAAAGTATTTTGTCATGTTTATTTTAGAGTCGAAACTCACTTGCGAGACACACGAGTTTCGATCCAGTGCCTCACTATCGGACAGTCAACTCTATCCGACAACACATTTAGAATGCTGTTGGTGCTGCTTCGAGTATGTTGCATCAACGAGGCGACCTTTTTCCTGATGATTGCATGAAAATCATCAGTGCGCCTTTCCGCAAACATACCCGAAGCACTACAATGTTTCGGTAGTCTCAAAAGCATTCTAAACATGTTGTTATATAGGACGCGAAGAGCGTCGATTGCCGGCTGGGTATAGCTGACCCATAGATTGCAGGTGTAAAAGGACTGGCAATATGCCTTAAATAGGGAAACTTTTACATCTGTTGAGCATTTGGCGAATCTACGAGCCAGCATATTCCCCCGAACAGCCAACGCCCTTCGCTCCCTCTCAATGTCGATGTCATCCTTGAGAATAAGAAAGGTAATATGGAGTTTTGCAGTGCCCGATACGCATCAGTGCATCAGGCATAATCGTTGTTTAAGGATTAATTCCTTGGCATTATAGTTTTAATTTTAAGCTTACAAAAGACCGATTAAACGTAGGAGAAAAACTGTTATCGCTTATTCAATTGATTGAAAAATGTCCTGTCAGTTGTAAGTTTTATAAGAAATATGGTGAAAAGCTCAACTTGTGGCGATATGTTTAGGTTAAGTTTAGTACAGGTACGCCCAGGTACAGGTCGCGTCATGTAAAATTAACGCTGCGCAGTAGGCGATTTATCAGTTTATGTGAAGAGCGCGGGGCGAGCGGGTCTCGTCCGGCGCACGCGATTGGTTCGTCAGTCGTACCCATGCGCAAGTTTCACTCCCTCCTATCTCTTCCAGCATTATTTTATATGACGCGACCTGTACTCCTCTCTTAGGTACTGTTTCTTTTCTCGTATCTGCTGGAAGAGATTTTTTTAGAAAAACAAAGTATGTTCATAAATTTCAATATTGCCGATTGGAATATAACATAGTTTAAGAGTGGACTCTTAAATTACCTATGTTATGTTTTTTGTTTTGTTTCAAATTAATAGGGATAAGTACCACACGTTTTTTATCATGCTTAGCATCGAGATATTATGTACTTACGTAGTAGTTATATTGCGATGATGCTAAGTCATTCGTGCAAAGTTCCATAGTATTAGCCAAGGTCAATGTCCGTTGATGCCAGACATCCGACAATTTTTATCGCATGTCGCACGTAACCGTTGGACAAACATTATTGGCCAATGGGCGTACATTGGTCAGTAGCTTTGAATCAACGCAAATGTCGTATCAAAATGAGCAATGGTTGGACCTAACTTTCGGCAAACGTGTTTTTGTTGTTTGTAACATTTTCTGATGATAAGCTTGAATAAATTCAGTCGACGCTCATATTGTGTAGTATGCACATGTGTAAACAATAATTTGTTATAAAATAAACACTAGTTGTTGTGTATTTCTTCATTGCAAGTGTTTTAAAAATTAAACTGGCGTCAACATGTGTTTTAATGTTGTTTTTGCAAAATAATAAGTGATTGTTAAAAACAAAACATAATGGTTAAGGTGATTTTCTCATCAGTTACCTAAATGATGTTGACGTACTTTTTTACGGATTTCTCTTTTTGTTTTTCATATTTTTTATCAATTTAGTATTTGATCTGACTAATTGGATGGAGGATTATTTTTGGAAACTCCGAGGTGGCAGTAGATGGGGGCCAGAATATGATGATGTGGATATTCTGTAGAATTTGGGTAAAAATATTAGCTAGTTTGATTAAAACTAACGTGAGAAATAGCAATAAAATATAATATTAACTGTTTTTACAAAAAATAAAACTAAAAAAAATCAGCCATCATGATACGCTCAGCCGCTCGGTAGATGTAAAAATATCTTAGTATAAAACGTCTGAGCAACTATCGCATTATGATCACACCAATTTTCGTTACAGAATTCGAGTCAATTTTAGTGCCAAGCCGTGCCAAAAGATGTAATTACACCAAAAACTTTCAGATCAGAATGATTCAGAAATAAGTTTTTAAACATTTATTTTTGTTACAAGCTTTTCTCATCACCAGGTAGATCTTAGTGCATTAAGTGCATGACGAAAACTTCATTCACGTGCAAAATTGTTGTAGGGTTTTTTCGTAGGAAGCCCATCTTAATAGTATCAGCGTTTAATGTCAACGTCTGGAAATGCTGGGTCGTAGCACAACATCAAGTCATGCTTATCATAATAATGTATTGTCATTGGAACTAAAGCGATGGTGGCCAAGTGGTTTTGACACCCGCAAGAGGTCGGGTATGACCCGGGTTCAAATCCTACCTGTGTCACATGAGTTTGTGGATAAGTCTGACTCATGTATGGTAATTTTCTCATAGACCACCTGCTTCCAGTGAAGGAAAGCATCGTGAGGAAACCTGAACATTGGCTGACTATTTAGTTTACTAGTGTGTATACGACTACTGTCAAATGCTTGTAGGCGACTCGAATAAAATCTGACACCAGTGTTAGTAATAAAATAACACACTCGATAAGAAGAATCGGAACTAACGCCACGTTAAACATTTCAACTCTTTGTCAAAAGATTCTAAAGATCAAGGATTATTAAATTAAAATTAAATTAAATTAAAATTGATTTATTTCAGATCAAGATCCATAGCACATTACATTAAATTATTATATAAGTAATTGAATTATAATAAATATACTTATAGTTACTATTAGTACCTTCTCACCGGCATGGGTACTGTGACATGTCTATCACAGCAGTGCCGGAGACAAGGACAGTCCAATCTGTCGTCAATCATTTTCAGAATGATGTTAGAGCTGGCCCGCACCCTGCGCACGAGGGACGCGCCCCGTTTCCGCATGGTTGTGTGGAAACAGTCGGTGCGCGCCTCCGCGAACATGCCCGACGCGCTACAGAATCGGGGCAGCCCTAAGATCACTCTGAAAGCGTTATTATACAGGATGCGGAGGTCATCGTAAACCCGCTTCGTATAGTTCACCCACAGGCTGCAAGTGTACAGTGATGTGCAGTAAGCTTTGAAAAGCGTAATTTTAACGTCCCGTGAACACCTTGCAAACCTGCGGGCTATCATATTCGCTCTAATTGACAATGCCCTCCGCTCCCGTTCAATATCGGCATTGTCCTTAAGATCCGTAGTGAGTACATGTCCCAAATACTTAAATCTATCAACCCATTCTAATGGTACTCCATTTATTCGCACTGGTGGTATATTCTGAGGACATTTAGTACCCGATTTAAAGACCATACATTGGCTCTTTCGTACATTATACTTTAAACCGTGATCATGCGCATACTCTACACATATTGCCATCAGTCTTCTCAAGCCACAAACCGAGGCACTCAACAACGCCATGTCATCGGCATAACTCAGATTGTTGACACAATTACACATTATTAAATGATAAGATTAATTCTATAGAACAGATCCTGAAACGATTCTAGAGATCAAGGATTATTAAACGATAAGATTAATTCTATAGAACAAATCCTTAAACGATTCTAAAGATCAAGGATTATTAAATGATAAGATTAAAGAACAGATTGTGGACATTATAAGATTGAGTGGACATTATATGGAATGAAACACACACAACGACTCTCTTGGCAATTTTAATGGAGTGGTTTGCCATTGCCTTCTCCATTTCACACGAGCTGATAATCATCAACTAGAGTGCAGGTTTCCTCACGATGTTTTCCTTCACCGGAAGCAAGTGGTGGTCGATGAAAACTAACATGAGTCAGATTGGTATACAAACTCATGTAGCCCGGGCTTGTTATCAAAGAGACGTCTGGGCATGATAAAAATATATTTTTAGTCTGGGTGACAAAAGTAATCACCTAATCTGTAGATGGAATTGAAAGATAAGTAGATAAAAATGTAACAAAATCGTTCTTTTGCAGACGCTGAAAAACATCGTATTTTCGTTTATCCTAGTGCAAGCTTTGGTCGTACTAGGCCTAGCATATTGGTTGTTCCTACAGCCTGCACCGATAATACCTAACTTGGACTATAATGAGTGGTGGGGGCCCGAATCATCGAGAGGGAAGGTGGATACTGGTGTCAGGACGTTTAATATTACTTTTAGTGATGACGTAAGTATGCTAACTACTACAGGGATTGGGGTGATTGGCCATCAAGAATTGGCACCAAGGTGTGATTGATATAAGGACTCTGATAAGGACAACGTCCCATATATTCTAGTGGTTCGATTCGATCGGCCAATTCGTGTGAAATCTATTAATGAATGCCTATTCACTCTAGCCTTGAAAACCCCTAAATTATATGTGTCGGGAATAGCGATGTGCCGCCGAGAAATTTTCTGTTCCCAAAAATGTCTTCTGGTTTAGTCTGTCTGGTTTTTAGGAAAATTCTTCGGTCTCAAGAAATTTCTGAGAAAGGACTATGGGCGGAATCGTCCCTACCCACCAACAGAAATGAAACATAGGTCAATCGACGTAAGCAAGCTGATATTTTTTTACTATGGGGTCGTTACCCAAATGCATGGGGTTTTCATGGTATCGAACGTTTTACAAATATTTATCCCATACATTTTTATATGGAGCCCAAATATTTTTACGAAATGTTGTTTTTTTTAATTAACCCCACTGATTTATGAAATAAATTGGATTTAAATGAAATAGAAGATACTTTAGGAACACTTTGGCATCAGTTTCATTTGTGTTATTAGATCCCATACATTATTATATGAGCCCAAATATTTTTGCAAAATGTTATTTTTTTATTAACCCCACTGATTTATGAAAGAAATAGGATTTTAATGAAATAGTAGATACTTTAGGAACATTTTGGCATTAGTTTCATTTGTGTTGGTAGATCCCATACATTTTTATATGGAGCCCAATTAATTTTTACAAAACTTTTTTTTTTTAATTTATGAAAAAAAAAGTATTTTAATGAAATAATAGACATTTTAGGAACACTTTGGCATCAGTCCCATTTGTGTTGGTGGATGGGGACGGAGCCCATACATTGGTGTCCTATGTCCTTTCCAAAATACTTTCGGCTGTTTCTTTGAAAATTTCGGAAACTGCCGTTTCCGAAATTTTCAAAGAAACATCACTAGTCGGGAAACATCGATTCGGGGAGAATACCATATTCTGCATAATTTCATAGCTGAGCAAGGTAAAAACATTTTTCTTCTGCTACTAATGAGATTTTTTACTGACTTTCAGATGATCAAAGATCTCAAAAGCAGACTGAAGAATCACGTCTCCTTCTCCCCCCCTCTCGAAGGGGTCGGTTTCGAGTATGGATTCAACACTAAAGCTTTGAACGAGTGGGTCAACTACTGGGCAGAAAAATATCCCTTTAAGGAGAGGGAGAGGTTCTTAAACAAGTTCCCACAATACAAGACTAATATACAAGGGTTGGACATTCATTTCATCAGGGTCAAACCACAGGTACGATAAGAATCAAATACCTACCTATTTCGGCAGGATAAATTCAAAATTATTAGCAAAATTTTTACTGGTCGAAATAGTCATGAATAAATAGTTATGAGCAACTTTTTGTATAGGACCGAAAATCCCAAATCTCGAAATCTGAAATCTCAATAATGAAAAATCTGTTGATCCATACTATTTCCCACTCGCGTAATGTATTTTAGGTTTTATCAAATGTAAACTTGATAAAACCAACAACGAAGGATGTTTGCAATGAAAATTATATTGTCATGCGTCAAAATAAAAGATACACGATAATTTAAAAAAAAAAAAATGATAACTCACAATTCGTTTTCACCTTGGATACTTCCAGCGAAATGAGTTCAAATATATTCGCACATTGTCTTATATGTAAACAACTATGTAAACAACAGAAATATATATTTTTTAAATATAAAATTATTACATGTCTGTTAATATCACAAGGAAAAAAATAATTTATATGTTTGCTTTATGTCTGAAAAAAAGGGATAATTAAAACTTGGGATCAAATATAGACTACGTGTTAAAGGGTTCCGTACGTAGAGTATATCTATACCAACATCTGAGCGACATATGTCGCAGGTAGAGATGGGCGCTTTGATACATTTCGGGAAGGTAAAAATGGGAAAGAATGGGTAAAAATTAATTTATACCCATTTATACCCGATTTTTTTTATTTATACCGGGTAGAAATTATAATGAAAGTAAATTATTCTTATTTTAAACTGATAAAATAATAATTAAAGTATAAATATTAGGTATGTTTTGATTATAATTAAGATAAATAACTCGTTGTTTTTGGTTCAAATATTAAAAAAAAAACAAAAACAATAGATTTAAAATCGTATGTATTCAAATAACGTTTTGAAAATAATGATGCATATTCAGTATATTATGGATGTTTCAAATGGAATTAACAAAAAAATCAAAACATCTTCAATTGTATTATAACTTTTGCCCGCGGCTTCGCCCGCGTGAATTTCCGACGAAAACAGTGCTTTTTCCCGGGATGAAAAGTATCATATGTCCTTCTCAGTACTTCTAACTATGTGTATGTGAAACAGGAAGATTGGTTGAGTAGAAAAAGCGTGAAGAAGTAACAAACAAACTCACTTTCGCATTTATAATATTAGTTAAGATTAGGATTTGGAGGTAACTTCGCAATATTTTTTTATCGAGACAATTTTATGCAATCGTGTTTTTGAGAGAGTTAGTAATTAAGTTTGCTGAATTTTAATTTCAAATTCAGTTTTTCATTATTACTGATATTACAGACATTCGTGTAAAGCAATCTGGCCTAGTACGGCGGGCCTTGCGATTCGATGATCGCCTAGCCGTTCAATAGAATTCCGGCATTTGGCAAACTTGTTCGTCGCCCCGGCATGCGGCATAACATTTATTGTCTAAAACCAGTTGGCTGCGAATGAGTCAGAATTAAGATATATCTTGTGAGGTCTTTTTGTAACCAAACCGTAAATTGTATACCATTTTTTTACATAGTAGGTACCTAATTTAAAAACTGAATATGTGCTTAAACACTTTATTTCATAATAAATCTTAACGATATATTTTAAAATATCGTAATTACAAACATTTTAATTGATTTTAATTTTTTCCTGGTATAAATTAAAAGGGGAGGCCTTTGCCCAGGACCACAGAACATATAAAAGAGGTTAGAATGGCTATAATGCGCCGTTTCTATGAGAACCAGTGTCGCCTAATCCGCCCCACCTTTCACCGTTACCACACATTTGCAATTTCCAATCTAGCCAATCATAGGGCCACGTCATCACGAAATTTCAAACTGAACCAATCATACGCAAGCACACAATCGATGTACATTTAGTGTGATTGTGTTTGTAAACTACGCTAGTGCTTGACTAAACTTTAAATGACTTAATTATCGATATTGAATTTTGTTATTAAACAATAACATAATTCAAACAACAATACTGTTACATACAAAAGTGATATAGTAAAATGGAAAATAAAACAAAGTACATTTCTTACAATTTTATATTTATTGACCTTGGAACAAGATATATTTATTAAGAAGTTGTCGCTTGGTTTGTTTTTTGCACGTATACCAAACAGCTCAATCGGTTAAAATAACTGCAGTGCAATCGCGCTAATTTATAACACTACGGTTCGATTGTTTTTATAATTCAGTTGCAAGATTCCACCCGGATAAACATACATACTACATACATATATTGCAAGTTAAATAAAAGCTTGTTATAATAATAATTATTCGCATTACTTATTTAGTCTTTCCACATTAACATTAATTTATAACATTTATAAATATATGACTTTGAAAGACGATATCTATAAATATCGTCTCTCACTACGCCCAGCACTAGAGCTAATGCCACGTTGTTGCCGCGCACTCCACTACGCGGTACGTTTGACGTTGCAAAAATAACGAACGCATGCAGACAGCAATGTATATTTTTTGGAGAAAAAAATATATTTTAATGACCTTTGAAAGATTTTGACTAAAATATCTTATTTACTAGAGGTTTTTTTACTTACCGATGATAAGAAACGCATCCTTTGTTTATATTAAACTCTTGGCTTCTCGCTCGACAAGTAATTACCGCACATGAAGGCATTTTCGTACAATTTTGTAGCAGCGCTTCGCAATACTTACTCCGCTAGAGTTCGCGAGCGACTAAACGGCGCGGTCACGTGTTTTTTGTAAAGATACGAGCGGTCGCTCGCATGCTTGGCGCGCCGGCCCCGCCCACAACTCCTTTCTAACCTCTATTATATGTTCTGTGCCCAGGACACATCATCAGGCTAAAAAAAAAATTAAAAATTCCTGGGAAAAAATGGGTATAAATGGATAAATTTCCGAGTCTCGGAAATTTATCCGGGGAATGCCCATATTGCCCATCTCTATCGCAGGCCTTTGGCTTGTTAGGTCCTTTGCCTTGTACTTCGCTATCAAATACTGTTAATTAGCCGAATTTGGAGAGGAAAATAAACGATTTATTTAATTAGACGTAGGCAACTAGTGATATTATGAAGCTGTTGTTATAATTTCCAAATCATAAATATTTGGGTGTTTCATTTTTGTTGCCTTTTGTACGAAAAACCTTATTTACCGAATTTACAGATAATTTTTAGGTACCGAATTAATTATACGGACGAATTAACAATAACGCAATTTGCTCAGCTGGCTAAGAAACAAACGTGGAATTTTGGATAGTATCTATTTAATCCATTGAATTATTTTTAGTTCGCTGATGTAATCTAGTAATATGCCACAGATATAGCAACATTACATATTATGCTTATTCCACAGACAAAAAATAAAGAAATAATCCCCCTCCTTCTGCTCCATGGATGGCCAGGATCAGTCAGGGAATTTTATGAGGCGATTCCACTTTTGACAGCTGTCAGTGAGAGGAGAAACTTCGCGTTGGAAGTCGTCGTGGCGAGTCTACCCGGGTACGGGTTTTCTGATGTGAGTTTAATGGAAGTAATAAGTACTTACGAAGTACTTATTACTTCCATGGTTTAGTCAGATAAGTAACTGTCAACGACGACGCCATATTGCGTTGCGCGACATAGGTCTAGAGAACACAGCGTTCCAGCGTGTTACGCCATCTGTCTGGAGTATCTTGAACTAAATATATGGATGACGTTGTTCTCGTGTGGTGACGATGCGGTAGATGTCGCCACGGGAAAGGTATAAGCATAGACTTATTAGCTATGGTGTCGAGACATATGGACTCTCACAAAGGGAACCATGTATAAGATTGCTATCGCGCAAAGGGCCATGGAACGAGTCATGCTCGGCATCAAACTAAAAGACCGAGTTCGCAATCTGGAGATCCAACGTGGAACGAAAGTTCACGACGTGGTCTCCAGAGTTGCTGCACTATAATGGAACTGTGCGGGACACCTGGCTAGAAGGAACGATGGTAGGTGGAGTAAGGCTGTAACCGAGTGGTACCCTAGAAATGGGAGAAGAAGCGTAGGTCACCCAGCAGCAAGTTGGGTCGACGGTGTAAAGAATGTTGCGGGCAAGAACTGAATTGCGATGGCCCAGAAAAGAGAAGGTTAGCGTAGACAAAAGGAGGCTTATACCCAGCAGTGGGTCATTAAAGGCTGACGATGATGATGATTATATACTGGCGAGTATATTATAAGACTATGGATAGAAGGAAAGGTAAATTTTCTTATATTCTTATTATGCTAGTTCAAACATAAAGTAATATCCGCAATATCCAAATGTGGCGTCAATTTAAGTATATATTATTAGATACTATTGTATTACTCACTCACACACGCTTATAATTTATTTTAAATAAATGTATATTTATGTGTGTAAGTGTGAAACTGTGAATACAATAAAGCGATTCTATTCTCTTCTAAAATACTCGGTAAATAATTATAGTCTGTACTTAGAAACAATAAAATGTATAATTTAGAAGTAATTAAAATTATACGTACTTACATTATGAAGTTGGAAAATTTGTCAAGTTAAAATGTACGCTTGTACAAATAAAATTATATATACTTAATAATTAAATATATGTATTATTTTCGCATGATAAGAGGTGACATCAGCTACACATATGTTTTGCGGAATAATATCAACATTCAATATTTACCAGACCGAAATGGTCTGGTAATTATTGAATTTGGGATAAAACCAGTTCGGTCGCTTACGTCTAATCCTCCGCTAGGCAAAGGACTACGATTTAGATCTTTGCTTGAAAATAATGTCATACATAAATACATCGAAAACGATCTATTCGGTAAAAGTTACTGAAAAAAGTAAGGTCTACTGGATCTTTTGCTAAAATATGTAGCTTGGTCAAAAGTCATTAAGATTTAACGATTTAACTCGACAAAATAAAGAATATTTCATTGAAAAAATTTGTTAGCGCGGCTAGGTAGTAGCATTGTCTTGAATGCCGTGAAAACAGCATGATCGTCGTTCCACACGATGCGCATTTGTTTTACAACTGTCCGTAACTTTAAAATAAATTAAAATTGACTGGTCTCCTGCTGGTCTACGAATACCTGTATATCTACCACTTTTATTTCAGTTGACGAATTTTAGGGGACAACCAAAACCCCATGACGGCTAACTTTAAAAAAATAAATAATGCTTTATTTCACAAAAAATACATTTCCATTATTACAAAAAAACATTCAAAATGCCGCTCTGAATTGTTTCCGCTTCAAAGGTGCTAGCTGCCTCACTGAATCGCTATGGACATCCTTGAAACCCAGTTTTAAAATTACTTTTATTTGATTAAATTCCAGGCTGCTGTGCGGCCAGGACTAGGCCCAGGGCAAATGGCCGTGGTCATGAGGAATCTGATGCGCAGACTTGGTCATACGAAGTTCTACGTTCAAGGTGGAGACTGGGGTAGCCAGGTGTTGCATTGTATGACCGTGCTGTTCCCGAAGGTATTATAGTCTTAGGGCTAAGGCCTAGTAAGTGTGTTGTAGTGACAGCCTATGGTCCAGGGGTCAAGGGGTTTGCCTTGTGACCGGCAAGGGTTCGAATCCCGCTGGGTAGCATACTTTCTGAAAAGTTGTTTCCAGTCTGGTTAGGATTTTGCAAGCTTAAATCACCTGATTATCCGAAAAGAAAAATAATTCCGTGCTTCGAAAGACATGAAAAACTGTGGATCATAAAGTCATCTAGCATCTGCTTTTAAACCTATCCAAGGATTGATTTTGGTCTACCCTTTGGGTTACGGGGGTCAGACGACGGCAGTCGCTCTGTGTAAAAACCAGTAACCTTATCAAATCACCTAGGTCAGGTAGCGGACCCCGGACTCTGAAGCTTAACTGCTAAGGATGCAACCGGGAATACGCGACGATGATGATAGAAGTGTGTTGTTGTGAGGCGTAGTTTTGATGTCGTTCCGTCACGCCACCTTGCGTGTGACGGAATGACATCATAACTATTATACGCAGGGTTTGTGTGTCACTAGCGTTAATTAAAAAGAGCCAAGAGTCGTGAGTCTCGATGGCAACGCATAGCTGATACGAAGTGATTTTATTGGTAGAATGGTGATCAAATATAGAGACAAGTTGCTAGTCAATCGCCTTTGCGAAGAATCCCTAACATAGAACACAGAATGTGCCAGTGCCAGTGCTGCTTCTCCTCTACTAATCTGCATGGGAAGAGAAGTAACTGGCACATTCAATGTTTTCACTTTTCTCCCAGACCACGATAGAAATTACAATTTACAAATTACCCTTTCAGGAAATTCTTGGTTTCCACGTCAACTTCGGCAACGTTTCGACTCTTAAAGCAATGGTAGCACAATACCTGATATCTTTCTACCCCACTCTGTTCATGGATGCGAGTGTCGTTGATAGACTGGAGTATAACAAGAACTTATTCGGAGAACTGGGGTATTACCACTTGCAGAGCACAAAACCTGATACTTTGGGTAAGTCTTCCTATGATCTTGTCGGTTTTAATACGGAGGATGTAATACTTGTGACGACTATCTTGGATTGATGGGGTGATTTAGTCATTTAGCTTTATTTCACACACTAGCTGATAAATTATTAACAAGAATGCAGGTTTCCTAACGATGTTTTCTTCACCGAAAGCAAGTGATGGTCTATGAAAACATATATGAGTCAGATCTGAAAAAGATAATTTTTCCATTTAATTACGACCAGGTATCGAACCCGTGGTTCAGAGGCAAGGACAACCGTGCCACAGCCTGTCACCACAGCCAACTATGATATCTGACAGATATTATAAGCTTGAAGTATTTCTAATTTTTATTTCAGGAGTAAGCCTAACAGACTCCCCTGTGAGTCTCCTCGCCTATATCTTAGAAAAATCATCAGCAGCCACTAACTTCCACAACGTAAAGTTGGAAGACGGTGGCATGAGAGCCTGGAGGTTCAGCAAAGACCAGATTCTGGATAACCTAATGATCTATTGGACTAGTAATTCCATTACCACGTCAATGAGGTTATATGCTGAGAATTCCAGCAAAGCGCATAATAAATTAGGATTTCAACAGTAAGTATCATGTTCATAGTACTTAACGAGGCTTAAAAAGAGACAGATAGATAGGAAAGATATTATTATAATGGTGGTTTGTGAGTAAGTATTAGTGGAGACAGAAAAGATGAAGGGAAAAGACATTTTGCTCCATATAATGCTAAAAGGTATGGCAGACTATGATGATATCGTGCGTATATCGACTAAATGCGTCGCGTTTAGTCCTTACTAAATATCGAAACTATAATAATGTAGGTATATCCGCTGTATCTCATAAATAAATATGTTTTTTTACAGAATAAAATCCCAAGTACCAACTTGGGTAGTGCAGGCAAAGAACGAAATATACTATCAACCGCCAGTGATTTTGAGAATGAAGTATAATTTGATGAACATCACCATTTTGAATGAGGGAGGACATTTCCTGGCTTGGGAGCTACCCGAGGCTTTTTCTGATGATGTTTTGAATGCCGTAGAGGAGTTTAGAAAATTAAAATTATCTAAAGATGAGCTGTAAATAATTTACAATGTAATATAATAGTATACCACTTTATATAGTGGACCATATTTCAGGTGGATCATATTTCACTTTTCTATGTGGCCCACTAAAGCTCATCATACACAGCCTTCCGTGACCAACTGCTGGGTATAGGCCTCCTTCTGTTTACTCCAACCTTCTCGGTCTTGAACTATCCTACTCCAGTTGTTGCCAGCAATATTCTTAATATCGTCGACCCATCTATACCTAGATGCTTTTTATACATTTATACAAAAAATAAATAGGTACACGTTGTAAATGTTACACATACTCAAATTGTTAACTATGAACAAGTTAATTTATATTTTACTTCTCAAAATTTACATCTGTTAAAATCTACCTATCTAACGAAATAAAATTAATTTGTTTCAACACTTTTTTTGTTTTACTTATCTATCATTAGCGATTTGGCCCAAAATCCATCCCATCCAATAATATAATACTGATATTATTTTGAAAGTGTTTTTTTTTTTGTTTTTCCTTCTTTCAAGTCAAACGGGGCAAAAAAGAATGTTTTTAAATTAAAAGACGAAAATTCGTTTCTAACACTAGCATTGTCCCTGTGGAAATTTCGGGAAATGTGTTTTCTACATTCGCAAAGGAATCTACATGCCTAGATAGTATGTAGTGTTAGCTGTGCGTTATCTGTCAGTCACTCCCATATTTCTAAATGTTGTAGATCTAAACACAATAAAAAGATTAAAAGTTGAACATTTTTTGCTCACTTTTGTTAATCTCTATGAACGCTGATTAAAAAGTTGCCAGCTTATAATCCTGCCTATAATTTTGGAGATTAACATTTTTTACCACCGAATCGATGAGAAAATGTGATAAAACTTTTCCGTTTCGTCTTCATCAATAAAGTTGTGTATTAAAAATATATTTTTTTAATTGCATTCAATCGATTTTAGTACATATCGGATTAGACTGAAGCTCAAATGAAAATTCGCTTCGTACATAGCGCGTTATAATTAAAGGTAGGGTCTGGCGAATACGTCGACTTTAACAGCACACGACAGCACACCGATTATCACGAGACCGCCTTTAAGCCGCAAGAGTTTGCAGCACGCGACTACACTGAGTTGTAGTGATAATGTGTGTGATATATCTGTCTCTTTTTAGCACAGCATTTAGTGCATATGAAGAAAGAGTACATCCAATATGTCAACAGTTCAACTTATAGCGGCGTTAATCAAAGTGCTGCAGGGTGCTGTCGAGTGTAGCTGGTCGCTGCGACCGGCGGCACCTTGCAGCACCTTGCAGCACCTTGATAGACGCCGGCTTAGGGATGTATGCAAACACGAAAACAAAACATCGATATATCGATATTTTGTCTTTCTTGGCAGGTAATAACAAACTAGGGACAACCCGTCTGTCTGCTCGCGATAAACTCAAAAACTACTGAACAGATGTTTATGCGGTTTATACTAATGGACTATGGGTCATGTCATAATAAAGGAAAGCTTTGGTGTACAATTTTGTCGGGCAAAGCCGTGGGTATAAGCTAGTCGATATATAAATATAATTCTATTGCGTTGCATTAAAATGATTTTCTAAAAACCGCATCAAAATCGGTACAGCCAAACGCCAGATAATCGCGGACAAACATACATACAAAAATCCAGGTCAAACTGAGAACCTCCTTTTTTTGAAGTCGGTTAAAAGTAGCATTTTTAATAATGTTTTTGGTTTTTTATAAGATGTTGTGTATACGTTTATCTTTGTATAGTAAAGTATTTAAAGTATATTTTATAGATTTTCTAAGGTTTCTAGATTGATGGAAATACACCCCTTGAAACTACCACAAAAACAAATTTTACCTACCAAAAAATAAAATAAAAGCTTCGATATAACTAATAATAAACATTACTACACCCCTAAGTCTCGGTATAGTTAACGGAGGCCGCAGGTAGCAGCGGCTAACGCCGTCTGCTGCTAGCTTAAGGGGATGTAATCCATGATTACCTAATATTTTATTTCATCGTATTGTTTGGTTTATTATTTTATTTAGGTGAAGTTTATATCACTGATTACAAAATAACACATTAATTTGTTTTTAAAACTGGTATTGCCTTTTGCAACACACTAATCGTCATTATTATGGATTCTTAGCCATTACCATCTCTCTCTTTAGCCGTATTTCCTCATGACTGAGGGTTGTGGTCATTATATGGAATGAAACACACACAACGACTCTCTTTGCAATTTTAATGGAGTGGTTTGCCATTGCCTTCTCCATTTCACACACTAGCTGATTATCATCAACCAGAGTGCAGGTTTCCTCACGATGTTTTCCTTCACCGGAAGCAAGTGGTGGTCGATGAAAACTAACATGAGTCAGATTGGTATACAAAGCCATGTAGCCCGGGCAGGATTCGAACCTGGGATTTTGCATCCACAGGCGGGCGCCCCACCAGTCGGCCACCACCGTTTCAGCCATTACCATAAGTATTAAAAAATAGAATACTATTAGCCTGATGCGATTACCACCAGTAATGATTGTTTAAATCAAATACCTATCACCTAATTTCTTTCGATATTTTTAACTGTGCACGCATTCCAGATGATTCCATCTATCCATAAAAAAAGGCTTCAAAATAAATCAGAAATAATCCAAAACGCGGCCCCTTAAGTTTGCGACAGTCTGCGTTCCTTTGTAGAAAGCCGCTTCTCGTAATAACTTTTTTGCGTTTTTGTGGAGTTGTTGTGACAATATGTCTATCTCTTTTTAGCTCTTTTAAGACGAAAGAGTGCAACCAATTTGTTAACAGTTTGACTTAAAATCTGTCGAGAATCCCAGACGACGCAAAGCCACTCCCCACTCGCCGCTCTTTCCCCTCAACCTTACGCAGATATCGACGTTACAAGAGACCATTCTCAACGGTTTTCATATAATTTTGTATCCGATATAACGTGTAGCTCGTCGCAGAGTAATCGAAAGACCAAAGTTTAACTCTGTACTAATGATTTAGACGAATGTTTGTAGGTACATATATTTAGTCTTTTAACATTAAAATTGATTAGTCTTTTAACATTAAAATTGATTAGTCTTTTAACATTAAAATTGATCTAGGTAAGTGTTTTAGATCTCCGTGATTATAATCCGAGTAAGTTTTTCTACAAAAACTGAAGGTAGGTAACTCAAAGTATCTGATAGGCAATTTAAAAAAGTAATCCTATTGTTCATACATAGAGCATATATAACTAGATTACGAAAAATAATGTTTACTCACACAATTCCATTTAAAAACCTGTCTGCAATACTTTCATACCCATAGATACTAATAAAAAAAAATGTGGAAGCCTGTTTTGCTTTCACGACTAATTCACATCATCACACTTAATGAAATTTGGTATCGATAAAGTTGAAGATCTGGAATCAAACATAGGCTGCTTTTTTTTTAATCAACCACCAAGGGGTTGAAATGGGGGGGTCAAAGTTTGTAAGAAAAACAAATAAGATTTATGAATTTGAAAAATATAAAAAAATATATGAATTTGAAAAAAATAGACACCTCAACTTTAGGACCATAAAATAAAACCCATCTACCCTAATTTGCCAGCTTACCGTCTCACACCCTTCGAACACCGCCCCTCTCTTATCAGTATCTGGCACGCGTCTCCCCACTGCACACCCCTTACACCCTCCCCTGGCCACAATCGAAGTCACGTGTCGATTTGATATTAATTTCATTGGTGTCAAAAAATATATCAGTAATTTTTACTGATATTCTGGCAATCATACGTGATACAAATATTAAAATTATAGAATACTAGCCGCCCCCCGGGGCTTTGCTCCCGAGGGAATTTCGGGATAAAAATTACCCTATGTGCTATTCCCTGTATTTGTTTATCTATATACCAAAATTCATTGAAATCCGTCTAGTAGATTTTGCGTGATTGAGTAACAAACATCCTCACAAACTCATATCCAAATTTTCACATTTATAATAGGTACCTACGAGTATTAGTAGGATTTAAAAATACTTTAAATGTGTTTTTCCTTTTGTGTTTTACACGATTTCTCAAAAAAGGAGCGTATTGTTTTTACGGTGTACTTATGTGAGTTTCTTTATTTCATCATAATTCTGAGTAATGTATATCTGTGTCCTTCCTTACGTTGTCCTATGACAAGTAGAATTGCAATTCATGTTTATTTTTATTTTTGCAAAATATTTATTACTAGTTTTGGCGCGCCTCTTCGTTCGCGTGAATTTCCTACGGGAACAGTGCTTTTCCCGGGGATTAACAGTAACCTATGTCCTTCTCAGTACTTCTAACTATCGGTATTCGAAATTTCAGGAAGATCGGTTCAGTAAATTAAGCGTGAAGAGGTAACAAACAAACTCACTTTCGCATTCATAATATTAGGATTGTCGTAGAGTGGATGGGAGAGGATCGCGCAGCTAAATGAGCGTATAAGGACTCCCTATCAGCCTGTCGGCTGGCCCAGATACCGCTGGAAGAAATGAGGTCCTAAGAGATCTGGAGGCCCTCCAAAGAGTCGACTGGCAGGAAGTGGCACAGAACAGAAAGGAGTGGGAACTTCTTGTATCTTAGGCCAAGATCCTCTTTGGATCGTCGAGCAATCGCAGTAAGTATTATTAAGCTTCTAAGTTCATTCTTATAGTAGTTATTATTATCTTTCTTCTAAGTACGAGTTAAGTATAATCGGATAGACAAAAACATACGCAAACAAATACCAGCAATGAATATTCATATGAAATATCAATTGCCAAGGGTTATATTTTCCCATGGGCAAACTAACCCTGAATCACCCTTGCATTTACACCCAATGCGTCTAGATAAGAAAAATTGGACAAATGATGACACATGGCTACTAAGTACGTTTTTATTTATAGGTTTTTTTTTATCGAAAACTAGCTGTTGCCCAGGCTTCAAATTCAAAATTAAAAAAAAAAACATTTAATCCTATATTTTTGTTTTTTTTTAAGATGGGTTTGCTCTTGATCACAATCTTGCCCGAGGACAGAGATGAGGTCTACGGTGTAGCGAGCTTACCAAGAAGCAGCCTATTCACCCTGGTTTTGAGAGTCAGGTTGTACGTGCTCGGGAACACAGACGCAGGCAGGGAGTTCCAATGCTTCGTTCTTTATTGAGGCACACAGGTATAAAAGTAAATAAAAAATATATATTACATAATTGTGTCACTGTGACCTGTCTGGGTAAGACGTACAACGGCTGTGACGTCTTACCAGGCAGCCAGGCAGCCTTTGTCTGGCTATAGGAAGGGGATTATTTGTTTATTCTTTGCCTGTGGATGTTCCACAGGTGGTATAGATTTATAGCCTTTTATTCAATACTAGTACAAAAATAAAATGAACATTATTAATTAAATAGGATGTTGGTACAATATATACACCACAGAGATCCAAAAATTCTACGATTGTTTTACAATCAGCTGAGCAAATTTTCATTATTACATAGAGATTATTTATGGGTATGGCATGGTTATTTATTCAGGCATGGTACCTGCTAACGATACTGTCATGGTTTTTAGATAGGTATGTTTTTCCCGTGGCTTTATCCGCGTAAATTATGTACAATCCGAACCTTCCTCATGACCCATCCCGTTCTTTGGTGAAAACTGCATGACAGTCCGTTCAGGGTTTAAAATATTGATGTAGATACTAAAAACAAACTAGATTTTAGATGTATGAAGTTTCTAATTGCGTATGTTTTGAGCCCGATGTGGCGTATTGTCACATAATTAATACTATGTACAGAAAGGAAACTCGTTGCCCCGCCCGCAATATGGCACCCCCCGCACCCTCCGCACTTCTCCCCCGTTCTTTTGTGTATTGGGACACTATGAAAACGCACACATTGACGTGTTACTGACGTGTTCACGGATATACAGTTACATTTGTAGTAGTAGTAGGTATATTTTGACGCCCCGTTTCTATGAAGCGCCCGCCCTGTACAAGTCAATAGTATGCAATTTTTCAACTCATTTTATCGAAAGTACTCGAGGTGACAACCAATTGTAAGTAAACATTTTTTTTACTGTAATAATATTATTGATGTTTCTTAGCAGTGGGACACAGCAGAAATAGGACTTTAGAACAACTGCATATGGTTTATTTTCTGTCTTCGGAAATATATGAGCACTTCTTCAAATTTCGTCCTCAGTATTAATAGCTGCCTTTTCATCAGTACAGGAACCTACAGCTATTACGTCAACTTTATAATCCTATCCAAAATCCTATCTAAAAAATGCGAAAGTTTGGAAGTGAGTCTGTGAGTTTGTGAGGGAGGATGTTTGTTACTCAATCACGCAAAATCTACTGGACGGCTTTCGATGAAATTTGGAATACGGGTAGAAAAGTACCGGCACATAGGGTTCCCGAAGTTCCCACGGGAGCAAAACCCCAGGGCGCAGCTAGTATTCTTAATAATCCCCTTGCTCGTGCTTATCCAACGAACTAATATATTATAATTCAATGTGCTTATCTCATTCCCAACTTCTTGGCTTCACTCAGAAAAGAGTCCTGCGTTCTTTTTTGATATGTAGGCTCTTTCTTGAACTTCTCTTTTCTTGGTGATTTTGACAATGTAACATTTTCTTGTTTTTCAGATGTTGATACTAACATTATGTTCAATATCTATATTGGCTGTAGTCTATGGCACTTTGGAGTTAACCTCGTTCAGTTCCAGTCTACAAAGTAGTGATTTTATCTTTGGCTCCGCTTTAAATTTAACTGGATTTGACTACGACGCTTGGTGGGGACCTTTGGAGCATAGACATGATGATACTAGTATAAAGGATTTCAAACTGGTATTTGATGTTGAGAAAGATTTATTTTCAAAATACATGTTATTTGACACAAAACATCAATCAATCAACATTTCTCTATCTATTATTATTATAATTTTAGTAGGCAATCAATATTTTTAATAGGAGAGTATTACGCAAGTATAAAAAACACTTGTTTTTCTTCAAACTCATACATAAACATTCTGACGCATTGAGTAAGAACATTGTATAACAATACCCGTTACTGATTTGGTTTATTTCACAGATGATACAAGACCTCAAATACAGGCTGAAACACCGTCGTCCCATCCCCCCGTCTCTCGAAGGCACCTGGTTCGAATATGGCATCAACACCAATGTCGCTGAAGAATGGCTCGACTACCGGGAGAATGGCTACCCTTTCAAAGAACGAGAAGATTTTATTAACAAATATTCACATTACGAACATTCAAGGCCTGGACCTGCCTTCCGAAGCTCGGAAGAGCTCAAGTTAATACATTTTTCACTGGAGAGATACACTTTGTTATTTGTTCTGGTATTTTAGAATTTATTATTTACTAGCTGCGCCTCGTGGCTTTGCTCCCGTGGCAATTTTGGGATAACAATACCCTATATGTTGCTATTTCCGGTATTTTTCTACCCTTGTTCTAATTTCTCCAAAATCCATGAAGTAGATTTAACGTGATCCTCACAAAGTCACATTCAAATTTTCGCATTTATTTAATAGTAAGAGACTCGGGGTATGTTCGTCCGACCGTGAATATTTTGTAGGTAGGTACTCGTACCAAAATATTACTGCTAGTCATAGGTTTTCCCCAAGGATTCCTAGAATGGCCAGTTGGATTGAAAGTGGCCAGCATCTAGAACCGGCCTGTTCGAGCGATGCGAGCGAGGTCTCCGTTTTAGCTTAGCTAAGAATGCTTTGGTATGTCTGTAAATAGGTACCTAATACTTAAACTATTCTTCCAATTTTCTGTGCAACTTTAAAAAGTTTATAAGTGTTTAGATGCTTTGAATCATATAGGGAAAACAATTTATTGATTCACTGTCCAATAACGTCATCAGTTGGAGTACGGGACCTTATAAGTCCCCGTGCTTCACCCAGGTGGAGAACCAAGGTGAAGCATGGGTCCGGACTCTTCTCTGCATTGCATTTCTCAACTGATTCCCGTGAAGTTCTCCAGGTCTGATGCTTACCCTAGGAAGGCCAGTCGTTTGTTGGCCACTAATGGCCACAAATTTTAACACTTTGTCGCAAGACTGAGCTCACAAAGTCTACCCACCGTACCTAACCATTTCAGCCATATCATTCTGGAAAGGCGTTTTGACGCTTGACTTGCAACCGGAAGTTTGATACACTAGGTATCTGGTGGCACGGTATAAAATAGTTTCACCATTGGACGACACGGCGCGGACAGTGATTCCATTCTTATGAGGTTGATATTCCTGCTCACCGTTCCTTTCAGTTCGCTGCCTGCTTTATCATGCGAACCGCTATGGTATGGAATTTTCTCCCCGCGTCGCTGTTTCTTGGCATTATATAATTTAGGGGTTTTCAAGGCAAGAGTGAATAGGCATATTTTGAATTTGCGTGTACCACCTTAGACTACATCTTTGCTTCCCTCGAGGCATGATTGAGGTCAAACGCACTCAAATCCTATCTTATCCTGCTAATATTATAAATGCAAAAGTTTGGATATGAGTTTGTGAGGATGTCAGTTACTCCTTAATGAAAAACGACTAAACGGATTTCGATGAAATTTGGTATACGGATAGAAAAATACCGGGAATGGCACATAGGGTACTTTTTACCCCGAAATTCCCATGAGAGCGAAGCCCCGGGACACGGCTTTTTAATAAAAAAGGTGATATATCAATTATGACAGAAGTTATCATTTTTATCACCAAATTCTACGAAACGTTTGTCTTGGGCATTTTAATATACGTGTTACGAACTAATAAGCAGACATCATGAAACGCCAATACTACTCGACGGGAATCGACACACGTATCCCGACTCTTTGTTTTTTTTGGTCGAGCAGTCGGTCGCTAGCTCGTGAGTGCTACGTACGTTCCGGTTTTGCATATCTTAAAAGGACTTTCTATCTAACAACAAAAGAGTTGTGATTTTTTATTTAATTAAAGTAGGGTTTTGGTTTATACGACAATTGAACCAAAACGTATCGTACAATATGTAGATTATTTGGATTTATGAAGTACATTTGCGTATTTGTCAGTGACGTATTGTTCTGCGTATATTTAAATTTAGTGTAATTTAACTTTTCAACCGACTTCCCAAAAAAGGAGGAGGTTATATGTTTCGATGTATGTATGTTTTTTTTTTATGTATGTTCGCCGATTTCTCCGCCTACAGTGGACTGATTTCCGAAATTGTTTTTTTATTCGTAATGGTATATACCCAAGTTGGTCCCATTTTAACCACGTTAGAATCTGTTCGGTAATCTTAAAGATACCTAACAAAATATAAAAATACCAACATTGCATTATAGAGCAAAAGCCCGCGATAGCATGCCCTTCCTTATTTTATTAAAACTAAAGATTTTTTGAGTATGTTCCCAACATAGAAATAGCGATTAGCGACTATAAAAGTTGGATCATGATTACTTAGGCAGATTATTTGTAGCAATAACATTTAAAATGGTAACTCAATTTCCTTAGTAAAGTTTTTTAAAGATTTTATTCCTAATAATAATAAGAAATCAAGCCATCCATTGCCAGGCAATTGGTGCAGATATAAACCCCTGCTAGACATTGTAACTTTACTAAATTATAGTTATACTAGCTGTCGCCCGCGGCTTCGCCCGCGTGGGTTTCGCTTAGATGAAAAATCTCTCTTGGAGCTTTTCATCAGCAGAAAATGCTCATCAGGTTCAACGACTTTTAATAAGGCGCCATTTCCCATATATGTTATAGTGTAGCTGGTCTGTTGCAGTTCATTATCAGATGTTCCAGATCTTCAATTTTTATTCGTCATCAGAAAATGCTCATCAGGTTGAACGACTTTTGTTAAGGCACCATTTCCCTATTTCTTATAGTTTAGCTGTTCTGTTAACGTTCTTCATCAGGTGTTCCAGTTTTCAAAATCAATTATAGCCTAAATGTTGCCCAGGCTTAATAGCTATACAACAAAAAAAGTTTTATTCAAATCGGTTCAGTACTTTCGGAGATTAGCGTGATCATACATACAGACAGACAGACAGACAGAAAGACAGACAGACAGAAAAGAAATTCCAAAAAATTTTTTTTGCTTTTATTATTCTTTTTAAGTGTCCCTCTATCCATTTCAGTCAAAAATACTAAATGTACAGACAAAATATTTTAACTGTTTTATTATATGTATAGATTTGTTTTATTATAAAAGCTGAATTTAATATTACTTTAGAAGGCCCCAAGGGTGCTTTTTATACCTATAAAAATCATCCTTGCTATCCATATTACCTGCATAAGCAACTAATATCCAAACTTCATACCTAGTCGCTAATATTTTTTACCCGTATACACCACGCAGAGAAACATTCAGCATTTTTAAAATAAGGAAGGTTTGGTCATCGCGTGCTCTCGGTCTATTTTTGTGCCAAAAATATTAGACAATTTGACATGACCTGACATTTCAAATCAAACTGACATAAAAGTTTCGAATTCTTAATTCTTTATTTTCGGCCACCAGTGAAAGAAAAGTTTAAGTTTTTATTAAAGAAAATGAAAAGGTGTAGAAGCACTAAAAATGATAAAATAAAACTTTTTTCCAAAAAAGTGAACCGACTTCCATCATAAAACTTAAAATCATAAAATAACAATAAAGAAAAATGTATTAGCATGCTACCTACTGAATGAGGTGAAGTCGGTGCCAAATTGAATATTAAATAATCTAAATTAACATTAGAATCTTGTATATATACAAAATGCCTAGCTAAACAATTACATAGTCCTGCACTTGGCACCGACTTCACCTCATTCAGTAGGTAGCATGCTAATACATTTTTCTTTATTGTTATTTTATGATTTTAAGTTTTATGATGGAAGTCGGTTCACTTTTTTGGAAAAAAGTTTTATCTAGTCATTTTATCGATAGTACTCGAAGTGATAACTAATTGTGAGTAATCATTTCCTATACTGTAATAAATGTAATTATGTTATTGATGTTGCCCAACAGTGAGACACATCAGCATTAGGTTCATTTTATACCTTCGGAAAAATAATCACATCTGCAAATTTCGTCTGCCTATTAGTCAGCGCAGGAACCTGCACCTATTATATCAACTTTATTATCGCCTTGCCACTGCTTATCCTAAATCTCATTTCAAACTTCTAGGTTCCACTAGAAATTTGATCCTGGCAATCCCTTTACACCATACTTAGTTACTTTAATGGCTCGGCGACCCAATGAGGATCTTGACCTCCGATATCAGAAGCTTCCACTCCTTCCTGTTCCGCGACTTCTTGCCAGTCGGCTCTTTAAAGGGCCTCCAGATCTGTTAGGACCTCATCCCTCCACCGGTCTGACCCTCACGTCAACTCGTGAACGGGTGTTGCCAGGGGGAACTGGTCTGCTCGATTCTGATTCAAATTTCATTTTTATTTTTAGTTCTTAACCATTTCATTGTTGTTACTCGATCACAAACATAACAGGTTTTATTATATTTGTTTCTTATATTTTATTTTTGACAGTACATAATCTAGTGTATGTATGTATAAATATAATAAATAGCCCCTCTGGCATGTTAGGCGACCAATACTGTTTCATGAGTTTCTTTCGGCATGGCTTCTGAGCAGTGGTCGTTCCGAAATGCTTTGAAGTAGTTTGTAGCTTATGCTATGAGACATAATATATTATGATTAAATAATTAGTTTTTGACGACTCTTTTTCAATAAGGTCTTCGAGGTATGATTGCACTTATGACGCTTGACTGTACATATTTATTCAAGTGTATGTATGTAGGTATGTTTTCTCTCTCTCAGCCGAAAGACGTCCACGTATGTATTTTATAATAATTTTACTCATATTTTACACCCACTTGAATATCATTTATTTTATTACATAATGTTCTTTGCATGACCCTAAGGTAGACCCCCCCCCTGAACTGGTTCCAATCTTAGCGATGAGGGGGCTCAGTACCAGCAGAAGAATCACTTTTTTTTAAACATCCAATTCAAAATATTGACCAGTTAGGTCAACTGATCCCGCAGGATATGATCGAGCTGGTTGACGAAGGGAAAAAGTTTTCACTTCTTTCGTGTGACTACGCTTCGACTACTTCGTCGACTATTTTTTACAAGCTTTTAATTTCACCATAATACAGTTTTATAATACAACTAGTGGTTCTGCGAGAACAGTAGACCTCGCGAGCCCTTACCACCATGAAATAGCTGATATTTTACCGTGTCCCTGGCTTAGCAAAGGCATGTAAGAGTTTTGAAACCAACCTACCAATGCTGGAAAGAAAGTAAAAAGTCTCATCTTTTACCCATTGTTCTTGTGGTTGGTCAAAATCAAAACCACTAAACAATTTACTGAAACCTCCCTTTTTTTTGCCTCGAAATAATATATATTTTTTTATTAACCTATGTTGTCCCACTGCTGGACAAAGGTCTCCCCCACTTGCTTCCACCTATCCCTGTTCATAGCAACGCTCGATCAATCCGGCTGGAAAGCGTCAAGGTCGTCGCGCTATCTTTTCCTTGGCCTTCCTCTCTACGACGCCCACCTTCAGGAACCCAGGGTGTGATGCGCAGTGCCCATTTATCGTGATGCATCCTGCTAATGTGCCGTATAAATAATAACATTATATATAGACGGTCAAAACACACAGATTGAGTTAGCCCCAACGTAAGTTCGAGACTTGCGTTACGGGATGCTCAACTCAATAGATAAACATCCAAAACGCAGACAACTGAAAAAAAACATCCATCTTGACCCGACCGGGGATTTTTAAGATAGCGATAGCCTATTAAATGTAAGAGGAGGAATGGATTGCAAAATGGATGGAGGAAGCAAGAGAGAACTGTATGATCTGTATGATCGTAGAAAGTGGAAATCGATGGTCTATGCTTACCACCACGGAAAAAAGGCGTAATATAGGTATACGTAGGTATGATAGGCTCTTTCATGAACTTTTCTTGGTGATTAAGTATTTTTTTTGTTTTTCAGATGTTGATACTAACGTTATGTTTGTTATCTGTATTAACTGTAGTCTATGGCAGTTTGGACTTCAGCTCGTTCAGCCACAGTCTTCAAAGTAGTGATTTTATCTTTGGCTCCAGTTTAAATTTAACTGGATTTGACAGCGACGCTTGGTGGGGACCTTCGAAACCTAGACAAGAAGATACTAGTATAAAGGAGTTTAAAATAGTGTTTGATGATGAGGTACTTGAAGACAAAGATTTATTTGCAATACACGTGTAAATTCACACAATTAAAAATTTCAATGTGCTTTTCTAAAGTATGGTTTTCACTTCGTAATCAATAGGTATTGTTAAAAGAAGATAATATTTTAAATTAAAAAAATGATAGTATTTTTAACTCATATGTAAAAAAGTAATATTGTTACTACTTATAACGCATTCGATCTGTGGGGGTGGGAAATTCCCGCTACTGATTGTGTATATTTCACAGATGATACAAGACCTCAAATATAGACTGAAGCACCGTCGTCCCATCACCCCGTCTCTCGAAGGCACCTGGTTTGACTACGGCATCAACTCCAATATTGCTGAAGAATGGCTCAACTACTGGGAGAATGGCTATCCTTTCAAAGAACGAGAAGATTTTATTAACAAATATTCACACTACATTACTAATATCCAAGGGCTGGATATCCATTTTGTCAGAGCTCGTCCAGAGGTAGTACATAATTTTTATTAATATTTACATCTATATTTAAAACAGTAAAAATATTTTGTCTGTACATTTAGTATTTTTGACTGAAATGGATAGAGGGACACTTAGAAAGAATATTAAAAAGCAAAAATTTTTTTTTTGGAATTTCTTGTCTTTCTGTCTGTCTGTCTGTATGTATGTACGCGTTTCACGAAAAAACTACTGGACGGATTTGAATGAAACTTTTTTTGTTGTATAGCTATTATACCTGGGCAACATATAGGCTATAATTGATTTTGAAAACTGGAACACCTGATGAAGAACCTCAACAGAACAGCTAAACTATAAGAAATATGGAAACGGTACCTTTGTAAAAATTTATCAATCTGACGAGCATTTTCTGTTGACGTATAAAAATCGAAGATCTCATCTGATGAAGAATTCCAAGAGACCAGCTACACTATTACATATATGGAAATGGCGCCTTAGCAAAAGTCGTTCAACCTGATGTGCATTTTCTACTGACGTATGAATAGACAGGACACGGGATAGGACAAAGAGGAACTCGGGGTGGGAGTGGTGGTATACGGGAAATTGTAGACAACGAGCAGACAAAGATCGTTTATAGTTTATATCACTTTTGATTCCATTTTAACACCGCGACTGTACTACGAGTACTTAATATATTCCTGCGGGATACGGGATAACCAAATGGCTGAAATGTTGAGTACTGGAGTTTAGGTTACTACAGTTTGGAACACAAAAAGATTTTTCATCTAAGCGAAACTCACGCGGGCGAAGCCGCGGGAAACAGCTATTGCTGTTTCCCGCGGCTTCGCTTATTAAGTACTATGAATTATGAATTGAATAAGTATATTATAAAATAAAGTCCCCCACCGCCGCCGCCGCGTCTGTCTGTCCGATCTGGCAAAAGCTAACAAAGAATAAAAAACAATATATCTACTTCCTCTTCATAAGTACATTTCGTTAGAATCTTTTCATCCACCCTCACTCCTCATATTCTTATTTATACTATCATTCTGTTATCCAAACTCTTAATGTTTATCAAATATGTTTATCTAAAGACCACCAATTCTTTCAAATTTTCAGGTGCCGAAAAATGTGGAGGTTGTTCCTCTATTACTCATGAATGGCTGGCCCAGCTCCTTCGCAGAATTCTACGAAGTAATACCCCGCCTTGCAGCGTGGGATAAAGAGAGAGACTTCGTTGTCGACGTCATTGCCCCTACTATCCCAGGGTTTCCATTTTCTGAGGTATGGAAGATCACTTACATATAAATTTACCTCTAGAAAACTGATTATGAGTAATTAGTAGTTTGTTAAATAACCATATTACCTCTTTAGCCGATTGATTTCGCCACTTATCCAGCTGGATCAGTTGACCTTATATATTTTTCTTATTGGTCAGTTGATCCCGCTGAATATCATATGATTTGATGATCTACAATATTGCCTTTTTAACTTGACTCATATTTATTTGCTGCGCATTGAGTTGAGGCTACACGTTGCATTGAGTGATTGAATTTTATTTAATTTTTTTAGGCTGCTGTCAGACCAGGCTTAGGGCCTCCTGAAATAGGAGCCATTTACAGGAAACTCATGCACAGGCTTGGCCATAAGACGTTTTACATGGCTGGTGGAGACTTTGGATACGTTATATGCAACTTCATAGCTACTGCGTATCCTGAGGTACCTATGTAATCATTGTTTCAAATTAAATATTTACAGTTTTTGCCCTCGGATTAGGCCGCGTGACGCTTTTCACCACCTAAGAGGTGGAATTTCCAAACTTCTTCGTGCTCACTTATATTAAGGTAAAGTCGGGGAATAGGAATTTTTTTACCCTTCTCAAGATAGGTATCAAAATCAAAGTCTATTTTTTTTTTAAATTGGCTTAAAAAAGCACTAAATTAGATTATATAGTTGACATCAGAAAATTAAGGTGGCGTAACAAACTCCACTGCTGCATTTTCTCTAAAGACGTCACTTTACAATATATTATGTGTCTTATAATTAGGGAACTATCTAAGTGGACGAATATGCAAATACCAACCTTACCTGTAACTACAAATAATATAAAACGAAACATCTAATATTTCAGGATGTCCGAGGTTTCTTTACGCAAATCGCCATACCGTTTACATTGTCGACCCTAACACCTATTTTAAACAATTCCACGTTTGCTGGGAGAACTGTGGAGGATGACTTAAATCAATTTGCGTATCTTCCCCACCAAGCCACTACGCCTGATACACTGGGTATGTAGACATAAATGTCAGATTTAAATAACTGACTAACATGGCGCAGCGACAAATTTTTCAAGTGCATGTGATAGTGAGTCTTATTTTTTCGTATTTACGCCTAGGAACAAAAAGTCCTCCTATATTCTAAATACTTAATAGTACGATGCGGCTTAACATCGCAGTGACAATCCGGCTAATCGTTGAACCGCCGCAATACAAAACGGCGCTGTTTTGTAAAACGGCTAGCCGTAATGTAATACGGCGGATTATACAATCCGACTGCAATTAACATCATCTGATTGCAGGTATCGCTGCGAATGACTCTCCAACAGGCCTGCTTAGTAATTTGATACAATTCTTCTATTTTGGTCAAGACTTGAGTAGTAAAGAGAAAGCCGGCGCGAAGATCGAGGACGAGATCCCCAGAGATCACTTACTGGATAACATCATGCTGTACTGGATGACTGGGAGTATAGGGACCAGTATGAGAATGTATGCAGAGACCTTTAATAGGAGGATATTGGCTATGAACATTGATGGGTAAGTTCTTTGCAATTATGTCTTTTTAAATTTCAACCGGTTCAACCGATATGGATTACTTAAACACTTTTCCTTTACAGAACTCCCACCCCCGTGCCCACGTGGATAACTGAACCAGTATACGAGTTAGCTCATCTCCCTACTTGGGTTCTGAAGAAGAAATATCCAAACCTGATCAATCACAAGTTTCTAGACTTTGGAGGGCACTTCTTTCCTGCAGAAGCTCCCGAGTTTTATGCCAACGAAGTCCTGACTGCCATCACTGCTTTTAGGAAAAAAACTGACAGCAGTTGGCTATTTGACTAATATTTTGTTTTTATAACTGTTTGTAAGGCATTATAGTAATAATAAACGGATAACTCACTTAGTGTAAGGACGGGCATTGTCGGTAGTTTCGAATTTTAAATTAAACTCATCAGGAGTTCATTTTCAAGGGGAGTGAAGGTATACATGCGACGTCGGCAATCCCGACCTTACATATGTGAGTTACCCATTTAATATAACTTTGACTTACATTTATAACTCTAATAATGATCTTAAATATATATATTTTATCATGTGTATGCATTATTTTTTTACAATTCTCTGACCTTGTCAAATAGCCAATCAGAATCATCATGATCATTAGCCATTTTTAATGTCATCACTGTTGGGGCACTGGCCTTCCTTATCAGTGGGCTTAATGCTGATTGGTGGGTTATAACGACTGCAAATACAGCCGTGACTGGAGGAGCTCGAAATAATACATTTTCGTCACCCATCCAATGACCGACCATTACAATAGTTGCTTAACCACCACTATGGCAGGGTGAGCGAGCGATCCACTGCAGCTACTGGTCATTCCCAGAATGGGCGGTTGGATTTAGCTACTGCCTGTTCTTTTCAGTCAGGTGTAGATGCAACGTAATCTTTGTTTCAGCTTGCAAGCTGTCAGTCACAGTCATTTAATTGTAAGACATATGTAGTAAAGTGACGTCTTTGGAGAAAATGCAGCAGTGGAGTTTGTTGCGCCGCCTCTTCTCCACTTGCGCTTTGGAGGCGGTGGTAACCTTAGCTTTAAGTAATTTTATGACGTCAACTAACTAAAAAACAAGAATGTGGCGATTTATAAGTGCTATTTTTAAGCCTATATAAATAAAATTAATTGACTTTGACTTTGAACGGAGATTACGATGCCACGGCCAAAAATGATTTGGTATATCTATGTGTTGATGTGTTCTACTATATAGGTCGCAGTTCTCAACCGATTCCCGTGAAATTTTGGGAGCAGGTTCGATAAACATGTGAAACTTGATAGTCGAGCCATTTTTGGAAATTTTTGAAAAGGGCAGAGAAGGCACAATGGTCCTTATCGCCTTTGGATTTTATGGCTCAATATCTATAACCTCGCGAGGTCTACAGCTCCCAGAGCCACTATTTAAGTAATAATTTATTCCATATAGACTTCTGAAGAAGGACTGCAAGACCTTCAAAATATCACTTGTTTCGAAGATCCTGTTGTCCTCCAGTTCTGATGCTTATCCTAGGAGAGCCAGTCATTCGTTGGCCATTAATGGGCACAAATTTTAACACTTCGTCACACTACTGAGCTATTAAAGTCTACCCACAACTGTACCCATTTCAGCCAAATCATTCTGGAAAAGCATTGTTGATGTTTGAGCATTCGGAAGTTGCACTATCTGGTGGCACGATATAATATAGTTTCATCATCGGACGACACCTCGCGGACAGGGATTCCATCCTTAAGTGATTGATATTCCACCTTACCGCTCCTCTCGGTTTGCCTCCTGCTTTATCATCAAACCGCTAAGGTATAGAATTTTCTGCCCACGTCGCTGTTTCTTGACAAATATAATTGACCGAGCGAGCGAAGCGTCTCATTTTCGACTGACCGAAAGTTCTTTTGTCCGTCTGTCTGTCTGTTCTCGCCTACAGGTCGCATTTCTGAAATTTTACAAGCAGGTTCGTTTATTATGTAGAATTTATTTGTCGAGCCAAAATTTTCGAAATTTTTAAAAATGGCGGAAATATGGGGGTTCGAAATTTAAAACAATTACATATCTCAGCTTTTAAAAAAAAAAAATGTCATTCGACTTTTTTATTATTCTTATTAAGACGCAACTTTTTTGTCTGAATAATTTGTTTATATTAGGCAATTCGCCCAAAAGTTGTCTAGGAATCGATTTTCTGTATATTTGCATTCAGTATGATCTATGGGATGACAAGTACGAAAATGGTGACATCGACGATGCAGAAAAATAATAGTAGATTTTACTACAAATGCACAAAACGAACCATTTTTATTTGAGACTTTTAACTGATAGTAATGTTGAGGATAAAAATCGTTTTGTGGACGAGTTTTAAACCTGCTTTTCACTTCGATTGCGAGGAAATAAAACAGTAAACGCACAAAAACAAGAGCTGTTTCCCGCCGCTTTATTTTTTTAAATCTTACGACATTGATGGCTGGGGCTTTAGACCTATACAGCCTACTATTAAATAAATTTTGTAATAATAATTTTCTTAAATTAATTAAATAACCTACCGTACTTGAATTTAAATTGTAATATCTTTTATGTCTTAAAAAACACATAGGGTAAATAAATTAAAGTAGTTAATAGTTGTTTCACAACAAATTCTATCTATGAACTTCTTATTGTGTTTGGCTGTATGGCTCATTTTCTTTGCCTTAATATAGGTATTTTATGAGTAGATACGTTAATGCCCTTGTGCACAAAATCTAATTTAGGTATATATATCCTGCACAAATAAGCACTTTCAGAGCATGAGAAGTGAAAATGTTTTTTTATATAGACATACCATGTGCGGTATCAAATGAAAGGGCTTTATGAGTAGATTGCACAGTAATAATCTTCTCGAGTGGCGACCACGAACCGGAAAACGTAGTGTTGGCAGGCCTCCCACTCGGTGGACCGACGACCTGGTGAAGGTCGCGGGATGCGCATGGATGCGGGCAGCGCAGGACCGGTCGTTGTGGAAATCCTTGGGGGAGGCCTTTGTCCAGCAGTGGACGTCTTTCGGCTGAGAGAAGAAGAAGAAGAAGAATCTTCACTCCCATATTGGTCAAACCCACAGACTAATATGTAGTTCAAAAGTTACATTGAAATGAAAGAAGTAGAAGTACGTGAAGTGGGAGCGAAATTGAACAACTTTTCCCAAAGAACATATTTATATCGAAATATGAAAAATATTTTTCGGCTCATGATACTGCGAATAATTTTTATGTTTCCAAACACTGTATATAAACTTATAATCCTGAACCAAAAATAATCTATATCTATCTATACATTTAAAACAGTAAAAATATTTTGTCTGTACATTTAGTATTTTTGACTGAAATGGATAGAGGGACACTTAAAAAGAATAATAGAAAGCCAAAATTTTTTTGGAATTTTTTGTCTGTCTGTCTGTATGTATGTAAGCGTTTCACGCAAAAACTACTGGATGGAAATGGTACCTTCGCAAAAGTTTATCAATCTGACGAGCATTTTCTGTTGACGTATAAAAATCGAAGATCAGGATCTTCTGATGAAGAATTCCGAGAGACCAGCTACACTATTACATACATATATGGAATTGGCGCCTTAGCAAAAGTCGTTCAACCTGATGAGCATTTTCTGCTGGCGTATAAAAATTGAACATCTGATTAAGAACTCCAAGAAACCAGTTACCTACTCTATAAAATAAATGGAAATGGGGCATTAGCAAAAGTCGTTCAACCTGATCGCAGCAGACGAAGATCGTTTATTGAATGAAATATCACTTTTGATTCGTATTAACACCGCGACTGTACTACGAGTACCTAATACAGGGTGTTTTTTTAATCATTGGCATCCTTTCTACTGGTGAAAGTACTCATGAACATGAGCAACTTTTTGTATGGGACCGACTCAATCCGATGGAAAAAAAAATCTGCTGTTCCATACTATTTTCCAATACCTACTCACCCGAAATGTATGGAACAGCTGTTTTTTTTTCCATCGGATTGAGTCGGTCCCATACAAAAAGTTGCTCATATTCATGAGTACTTTCACCAGTAGAAAGGATGCCAATGATTTAAAAAACATCCTGTATATACCCGCGGGATATAGGATAACCAAATGGCTGAAATTTTGAGTACTGGAGTTTAGGTTACTACAGTTTGGACCACAAAAAGTTTTTCATCTAAGCGAAACTCACACAGGCGAAGCCGCGAGCAACAGCTAGTATAAAATAAAAAAAAAACACATGCACAACCACACATGCACAACCCGGGACTTGCAAGTGCCGGACACTTCTTTACCGAAAGTGCAAATGCATAGTAGTGGTTACTAGTTTAGGGGTTTTCAAGGCAAGAGCGAATAGGCGTTATTGGTTAAAGTCGTTCAACCTGATGAACATTTTCTACTGACGTATAAATATTGAACATCTGGAACATCATTCCCGTGGGACACAAATGGCTGAAATTTTGAGTACTGGAGTTTAAGTTACTACAATTTGGAACGCAAAAAGATTTTTCGGAAAAAACTCACTCGGGAACGCCGCTGGCAACAGCTAGTAAAGGTTATAAGATTGGCTCATAAATTATTAAAATTTGCGTATTTGTTGAGTCTCAGTGACGTATTGCCCTGCGTATACTTAAATCTGTTGTAATTTAATTTTTCAAGTCATTTCATCGAAAGTACTCGAGGTGACAACCAATTGTAAGTAATCATTTACTGTACTGTAATAATGTTATTGATGTTGGCCAGCAGTGGGACACAGCAGCAAAAAGACTCTTCTGAACAGCTGCAATAAGTTCATTTTCTGTCTCCGAAAATATAATCACAACTCCAAACGTCTGCCTTTCGCCAACGCAGGAATCTGCACTTATTTTTTATTTATTTAGCTAATAGTTCCCACTGCTGCTGTGCAAAAGCCCTCCCCTTATCTTGCCACAGCCTATTAAAGTCCATCGATTCATCAGACTACTTCATTTTCGGTTTACCTCTGGCTGTTTTGCCATCAGTCGGGTCATCTCTCACTCAGCCGACAATCGTCCAGTGCTGGACAAAGGCCTCCTCCAAGGATTTCCACAACGACCAGTCCTGCGCTGCCCACATCCATGCGCGTCCCGCGACCTTCACCAGGTCGTCGGTCCACCGATTGGAAGGCCTGCCAATACTACGTTTTTCGGTTCGTGGTCGCCACTCGAGAACTTTTCTGCCCTAACGGCTATCTGTTCTACGAGCTATGTGCCCCGCCCAATGCCACTTAAGTTTAGCGATTCAGCGGGCTATGTCGGTATTTTTAATTCTCCTACGGATCTCCTCATTTCTGATTCGATCACGCAGGGAAACTCCGAGCATAGCGCGCTCCATCGCTCTTTGGGTGACCTTGAGCCTTCTTATGAGGCCCATATTTATTCAAGTGTAATCTTTTATGAGTTTACCTATGTAAGTACTAGGTCGGGTCATAAGTTTTATCACGAATACTTTATTTAATAAATTGTACGGCTTTTAACTTTAGTTTAAAATTTATACAACAAAATAAAGGTCTTTTAAAGTAGATTATTTTTTTATTAAAACAATTTGAAATGCCTTCCTAGATTTTGAATAAGGCTTTCGACCTCTTAGGCCAGTCGTCGATCGCGGCACGCACAAGTCTATAGCAGCTGCTGCTACAATCAGGGATGCCTTTAGCGACTCCAAATTCTGACGAGGTTCAGCTTAGACTTTCTCCTCCAAATATTGCCATACTTTGTAATTCAATTAATTCTAGTTTGGGCTGGAGGAGGGTCATTCTTCGTGCCTAGAGAAGTCAATTTTAAGGGTAGTCAGCCAATTTTGCACGCTTGCTGCCCTATGATTCGGCACATAATGTTTTTGGAATACCAAGTGTCTGTTTTTGAGCATTATGTGAGAAAGAGGTTCTACAATGTTTAAAAGCACCGTATTTTGGTACACTAAAGCACTGTTTTTTACACCTTTTTCACAAATAAACACTTATGAGACTCCGGGGCCAACCATCAATGATGCGTTATCATGCCCACACTGGACTATCGGGATATCATTGATCGCTTCTTCACAGTTGTTGGCATAAACTTTATAACTTTGGTTGTCGTAACTTACTTCATTGTAAAAAAAATCGCCTGAAAAAGGTAATTTGTGGTACTTTTTGGTCCGTACCTTATTATAAGGTAGACTGGTAGATAATGATTTTGCAATAAGTCTACCCATTGTACTTCTGCACATGAATTTTGTGCAATAAAGTTTAAATAAAAAAAAGTTGGCTGCTAAAAAATTACGATTTAGTATTTTTTTTTTGTTATTTTAAACAGGTAAGTACTTATTGGTTGTGAGTTTAAGAATAGGGATTTTATTTTATTTTTATACAATTAGTCATCGATATAAACAGTTTTCCATGGGGTGTACTTGTTCACAGAATCACAATTTTTTTTATCAGTGCACTTTATTTTTTGTGTATTGAATGAGGCTGAGTTGACTTGAACGGGATCAATTGACCAATTCAAAATAAGCAAGGTCAACTGATCCCGCAGGATATGTTCTTGTTTTGCAGAAGAAATATAGAAAATTCTACAACACTATCTTACCTATTCTACTATTAGCACCGCATTCCATGGAGACCAGCAATACACATATGAGAGTCTAGTAGCTACCATCACACTAGTATGCGTTGGCGACTTTTTAAAAAAGCGGTAGGCTATTGAATGTAAGAGGAGGAATGGATTACAAAATCCATAGAGGAAGCGAGAGAGATCTGCAAGGAATGTAGCGAGCGGAAATTGATGGTCATTGCTTACCCCCACGGAAAATGGCTTGATATACAGGGTGTTTTTTAAATCATTGGCATCCTTTCTACTGGTGAAAGTACTCATGAACATGAGCAACTTTTTGTATGGGACCGACTCAATCCGATGGAAAAAAAATCTGCTGTCTCATACTATTTTCCAATACCTCACCCGAAATGTATGGAACAGCTGATTTTTTTTCCATCGGATTGAGTCGGTCCCATACAAAAAGTTGCTCATGTTCATGAGTACTTTCACCAGTAGAAAGGATGCCAATGATTTCAAAAACATCCTGTATGTAATTTATGTAGGTATGATATGCTCTTTCTTGAACTTTTCTTTGAATTAATTAATAATCAAGTAATTTTCTTGCTTTTCAGATGTTGATACTAACGTTATGTTCGTTATCTATATTAACTGTAGTCTGTGGCAGTTTGGACTTCAGCTCGTTTAGCCCCAGTCTTCAAAGTAGTGACTTTAATTTTTACTCCGGTTTAAATTTAACTGGATTTGACTACGACGCTTGGTGGGGACCTTCGGAACCTAGACAAGATGATACTAGTATAAAGGAGTTTAAAATAGTGTTTGATGATGAGGTACTTGAAGACAAAGATTTATTTACAAATACGTGTAATTGACACATAATTATAACTTGTAATGAGCTTTTCTATAGTGGTTTTCACTTCGTAATCAAAATGGAGAACAAAAGATAATATTTTTAAAATAACATATTAAAATATGTTATTTTTTATTTAAATTCATTTGATACCCATATTGTAGAAAAGTATTACAAATAACTATTCCGCCATCTTGGATGGTCCGGCATATTGGATATAGAATGACGTCACATATCATATCATGCATTGTCATCCAAACTAAACGTGTGTACAATATTTCAGCTCAATCCGTTAAAGATATCTACTTCAAAATTGAGTTCTAAGATTCCACCCGAACGAACATACTTAAAGTCCGTTTATTCATAATTGTCCTAATTATGTAAACAATCTTACCATGTCTTTTTATTTTACAACAATATAAACTAGTGGTTCTGTGAGAACAGTAGACCTCGCGAGCCCTTCCACGAAATTACCGATATTTTCCCGTGTCCCTAGCTTAGAAGAGTTTTGAAACCAACCTACCAATGCTGGAAAGTGTAAAAAGTCTCATATTTTACCCATAAGCCCAAACATGTTCTTGTAGTTGTTCAATACCACTAAAAACTGACTGAAACCTGCCTATTTTGCCTCGAAATAATATAAATAATAATTATAAATAAATACGGACAAATCACACAGATAGAGTTAGCCCCAAAGTAAATTCAAGACTTTACGGTATGATAATTTAACAATACTAAATTATAAAACAAATACATAGGTATATATATAAATATCTTATACCCACTGTGCAGAGCAACTACGCTCTGCTGCCAGAAAATGTGCGCAGAGCGAATCCGGACAAACGAAGCGGCGGGAAGAATTCTGTACCGGAACTTCACCGGGAAAAAACCACCGGTAAAAAATAAGTACCGGGAAGAAATCTCCACGCGGCACCACGTTTGCCCGACTAAAACCTAAATAACTTAACGCAGTCTGCTACCACCGTAGCTTATGAAGGGAGCTACAGGGCCCTATATGATAACCTAACCTATAAATTAATTACACTTAAAAAACACTTACCAAGCTAAATCTTCTTTCTCTTCGGATCCAAACTTGAGTATCTTCGGGAAGGGGGAATTCCTAATCACCCTACCTAACCCTTGAGATCTCAATTCCCCAGGACAAATAAATAGATTTCTTCCCGTAGTTTCACTCGGGAACAGCCAGATGTGAACCGCCAGCCACGTTTCACCTCTCACAAGAAAAAGTCACCATGACGGGTACACAAACACAAAGTTCAATAGTTATTTAACAAACAGGAAATTCACAAACACAACTCAAGCTAATTAGCAATCAAAGAACGCGGAACCTCTCGCGTATTAAAAATCAAACCGATATCGCATAGGGCAATTGCGACCGTCCGCGAGCCATTCGCGCTAGCAATGTGAAAACCCCGAACGCCCTCTGGCGGCAGCAATGCGAAACGCCCGCGTTTAGTTTTACCCAATATATTACAAACATCCCCCCGTCCCGGTCTGAGAAGCAGACCGCTAGCTTACTCTACGGGAAGGCGGGCGAGAGAGGTCACACCTCTCCTTAAAATCGAACCGTCGACCAACACCTCAGCCACACGCGGAGTGCCATCTCCGCCAAGAATCAAACGTAATATGCGAGCTCGTCGCCAAAGCAATGAGGGCAAATTTGCCTCTTTTAACAATACTAAATCACCCTCCCTGGGAGGCTCAGTCCTGTCTGTCCACTTCACTCTTTGCTGCAGCAAATGCAAATATTCAAGCGACCAGCGACGCCAAAAGTCCTGGCTCATTTGCTGCAACATTTGAAAACGCGACAACCGATATACGCGTTCATCCTTCCACGGGTATTCGGGCAGGGCATTCAAAGGCCCTCCCACCAAAAAATGACCAGGGGTGAGAGCTTCCAAGTCATTTGGATCTGGAGATAGCGGACAGAGAGGACGAGAGTTGAGGACCGCCTCAACTTTACAAAACACTGTGGCCAGCTCTTCAAAAGTTAGAGCCGTTTCTCCGATAATGCGGCGGAGGTGGGTCTTTGCGGATTTCACAGCCGCTTCAAAAATCCCTCCCCAATGGGGGCAACTTGGGGGACTAAACTTCCAGGTTATTCCCCTTTGGGCAGCAATTTGACTTAAACTAGTACAATTTTTATCAATAAACACAGAAACATCCTTAAGATAATTTACAGTTCCTTTATAGTTTGTGCCATTGTCAGACCTAATAAGGGAAGGTAGACCTCGACGCGAAACAAAGCGATCCAACGCGGCGACGAAGGCCTCCGTAGTCAGAGCCGATACCACCTCCAAATGGACAGCCTTGGTGGCCAAACAAACAAATACACACAAATAGCCCTTCACAATACGGGCATTACGAAAGGGAGAAGCCTTGATCGAAAAGGGACCGGCAAAATCGGTTCCAACGCCGTCAAACGGCCTCGAAGGTCGAATTCGATCAACGGGCAAATCACCCATCTGTGGTTGCATCGTGGATGCCTTCAACCTATAACATGCAATACATCGAAACAGAACACTACGGATTGCTCTTCGGGCAGACAATATCCAAAATTCGCGTTGCAAAATAGCCAACAAAGCATTGCACCCAGCATGGGCGTTACGAATGTGTCGATCAGACACCAAAAGCTGCACCAAGGGTCCGCCCTTGGGCAACAACAGAGGATGGCGAGTCTCATATGGAAGATCCGCCTTCCGGAGCCTGCCTCCAACCCGAAGAAGCCCATCCGAGTCGATGTACGGGTTCAAACGAGCGACCGCGCCCTTCAACTTAGCGCGTCCGTCGCGCAAAATACGAAGCTCTGACTCAAACCGTCCGGTCTGCACGACACGGACCCAATGCAACAATGCGCTCCGGCGCTCTTCTGCACCTGCAATCGGCTCCAACCGCTTTGCCTGTGGGTTTCTACAATTATGTATGAAACGCTTAATCCAACTGGTGACACCCAGAAGCTTATCCAAGCTGCTATACCGAGCAAGTAGCCAATCCGGCTCCGACGTCGTCTCAGCGACTACAGCATGTACACGGAGCCCAGTCAAACTCAAAGAAGTAACATCTGTCTGACAGACAGGCCAAGAAGTTTCTGATCCCATCAGCCACTCTGGACCCCACCAGAGCGGGTGTGACACCAATTCTGGTGCCGTACAACCTCGGGAGGCACAGTCCGCTGGGTTAAGCTCTCCCGGCACATGTCTCCATGTTATATCAATTCCGATATTCTGGATTTGGGAAACCCGATTTCCCACAAAAACCTCCAAGGTATGTGGGGCCGCGCGCAACCATGCAAGCGCGACCTGGCTATCCGACCAGGCGAAGATGTCCCGTATCTCGACCGTGGCCGCCAGCTCACATGCAACGTGATGCAACAATTTAGAGAGAAGGTGAGCTCCACTCAACTCAAGCTTGGGAATAGTCAGCCTAGTCCTGATGGGGGCGACCTTGCTCTTCCCTAACAAAAGCGAGACATTGACCCGGCCATCGGCGTCAACTGTCCGCATATAGACTGACGCGGCGTAGCCTCGCTCCGACGCGTCACAAAAGCCATGCAGGCTGGCTCGATATTTCCCGGGGGCAATATTCGACGAGGCAAGGCAATCCGATTGACTTCCTTAATCGATGAAAACAACTCGAGCCAATCATCCAATGGAGAGCCAAACAGCGGCTCGTCCCACGAGACGCCCAAAGTCCAAAGTCTCTGAAGAAGACACTTTGCAGAGAATATCACTGGACTGATCCAACCGCTTGGATCAAACATACGAGCTATTACGGACAACACCGTTCTCTTAGTCCAGACTTTTGGTACTTCCAAGTCCACTTGGAATGTGAAAATATCGGTTAGCGGCTGGTACTGCATGCCCAGCACCGCTATCCTGTTGGGATCATCCACATCCTCAAACAGGTGAGGGTTCTGTTGGTGATCCTCCGGGATCCCTTCTAGAACTTTAGGCTCATTAGACAACCACTTACGTAGCTCGTAGCCACCTGTCTTCAATATTTCAATCAATTCATCCCGCAGTAGGAGGGCCTCCTCAATACTTTGGGCTCCGGTGCACACGTCATCAACATACAAGTCACGTGACAGCACGGAAGCCCCACGGGGAAAGCGGATCCGTTCCCGCTCTGCCAATTCAAGCAATGATCTGATGGCGATATAGGGACTAGATTTCAAACCATACGTGTTTGTGTTGAGTTCATACACCGTCACAGGATCCTCAGGGCGCTCACGCCAGAGTATCAACTGGAATCGCCTGTCCTCAGGATGTATGACTGTCTGGCGGAACATCATCCGGATGTCCGCGCCAAAAACCACTTGATGTCTTCTAAAGTTCAAGATGATGTCAATTATGTCCCTATGCAATTTGGGACCTGAATGCAAACATAGATTCAACGAAACTCCGTTCGAAGTGGGTGCGGACCCATCAAAGACAGTCCGCAACTTGCCCGTTGAGGCCTTCACCACCGCGTGGTGGGGCAAAAAATAATGCTCAGTTGAGCTCCAATCAACTCGAGCCGGAGACATGTGACCCAAATCCTCGTACTCGCGCATAAATTCAATATATTTATCGCGAAGTACGTGGTCACGCTGCATACGTCGCTCCATGGACAGCAGTCGTTTCTCCGCAAGCGCCCTACTTTGCCCTAGGCTAGGACGAGAGGCAACAAAAGGTAACCTAGTTACAAACCGACCGGAGGGCAACCTCTCCGTGGTTGATCGAAAAAGGGCTTCGCACTCAGCGTGTTCCGGATCCATCCTGGAACTCATAGGTGGCTCCTCCACCTCCCAAAACCTTTGCATGGTCTTGGCCAAGGACGCAGATGCGACAACCGGTGGCTCCTCCGCGGTGCCATTATCAAACACAGGGCCCATCAGGGCAAAACCAAAAATCGTAGACACTGCCATCAGTGAAGACGAACCCAGAGCCTTCTGTGTACCCAACAAAATCCAACCCAATACGTCCGAGCCCAGGAGCAAGTCCACTGGGCCGGGATGAAAGACAAAGGGGTCGGCCAAATCCAGACCCGAAACCAAAGACAACACACCCGGCGGTATGTCTGTCGAGGGGTGCCAACCCGCAATGGTATCCATTACCATAGCCGAAGTCGTGATCCTCATTGTGGAGGACTTCAGCGAAGAAAAGGTGACAAGTGTCTGGCCCGTCAGACACTTCACTTGTATGCCACCAACTCCAAGAAGTGGCACAGGCGAGTCTTCCACGACTAAACCTAACTGGCGTGCCACTCGAGTGGTAACCAAACTGCTTTGAGCCCCTGAGTCCAACAGAGCTCTCAAATTAATGGCTTCTCCCCCACGACCCCATACGCGGACCACCGCGGTAGGGAGCAGAACCGTCCGCGGCTCTGTCCCAGCAAGGGAGCAAGCTAGTTACGGGCTCCCCACTCTCTCCAACCCAGGGGGCGCCACTGACCCGGATAATATGTCGGGCGAGTGCACATCCCCATCTGAGGGGGGCATAACCCGCGGCCCGGCCATACCTATGGTACGGCGGGTGGTACTCCAGCCGTGGGTACTCGTGCAGCGGCGGAGAAAACCGCTGCGGCTGCATGTGGTGGGTAGTGGTAACCCGCGTGGAGGGGGGTGTCCCCACTCTCACGTCCGATCTAGGGCCCCCGCCCATGGGGGCCCTATCCGGGGCCTGGCCAGCTACATACTGGCCATGACCTTGGGGCGCGTGGTCCCGGTCCGCCAAGACCCGCGCAGGTACGCGACCCCCTCCCGAGGGGGGTGCGACGAGCGAAGCCGCGTCCTCCGTCCGGTGGTGGAGGGCTTCGCGCAGGAGCGCCCCCGCCCATAGGGGACCCCTGCCTCAACATCCGGGTGCCATCCCCGTTGCGGTTCATGCAAAGCATCGCGTGGTGCCGCCCACGGCATGCACTGCATGGTATGGCTCTGGGACAGTCACGTGCATAGTGACTGCCCAAACAGTAAAAGCAAAGTTCATGCCGCCTTGCCATGCGGCGCCGATCTTGTACTGGCAGTCTCTGCCAGTCCCTGCATTGCAGCAGGCTGTGGCCCATCCGGCCACATTGCAGGCAGTCCGCGTCCCCCGCGACTGCTGCCGTGTGTGCAACCCGCACACCAGCTCCACGCGGTGGCGGTTGCCGTCCCTGTTGGGGCTTCCTCGCCATGAGGGTTCCAAGGGCCTACGTTCAGGCGCTCTGGATGGCGCTGAGTCCGTCATGGTATTCTCAGCAGCCCGTGCCTCAAATTCCAAAAACTTCACCAAGTCAGTGAATGTTGGTAGGGTGGTGCTATCCCGTTCCGCATTCTCGCGCTCAAATCGCGAGCGGATGTCATTGGGTAATTTGCCCAATACAATGTGCACCAGCAAAAAGGACCATTGGTCCACCGGCAGCCCCAGTGTGCGGAGCGCGTTACAGGCCACTGTAACGGGCGTGAGCAACTGCAGGCGCAACTGTGCCCTGTTGGCCACCTTGGGCAGGGCCATCAACTGTGCGGCGTGCGCATCCGCTAACAAACGTAAGTTTTGGTAGCGGGAGTTCAATAACTCCCAAGCCGTATCGTACTGGTCGTCCTCCACCCGGAGGTGCTGGATGAGCGACCGCGCTTCATCCTCAAGAGTGGAGAGGAGGTAGGCCATCTTCTGGGCCTTCGACAAATCCTGTCGTGCTACGACCAGGGACTCAAACATATTTTTATATGCCACCCACTCCTCCATCCTACCCCCAAAGTGGGACAGCTGAAGGGTGGGGAGCCGACCAGTAACCGCTGGTCCTTCCTGTCTAACAGGTGTGCGAGGGGCTGGTCCGCCAGCCTGTCTCGCCCTTATTGCGGTCACCGCCTCCGCGATATCATCGTGCAGACTCAGGATCTGGTCCATGTCCGCCATGTGACCTGCGTAGGCCTCCGGGGTAAGATCGGCTTCGGTAAGCGCCGCCATGGCCGCTTCCGCGCTAATCAATCGTGAGTGGAGGTGATCCGCTCTTAGCAGTATGGCGCCCTCCCTGTCCTTCCGGGACAGGAGTCCTCCGGCCGTCACAAACCATCTCAATTCGTTGGCGAGTGTCGCCCTAGCATTGGAGGCCTTCGCCATCGCGTCAAGTCACAAACAAAAAATAACAAAAGGTAAGTAAAAAACAACAAAATCAAGCAACTACACGAAGAACCGCGGTAGGTATGAGAATGGCACAAACCCGGAACGCACGGTACAAACCGCAAACAAATACAAAAAAAGGTTACAAATATTCTTATACAAACAAACTAAGAAAAATCTAATAATTTTTACAAACAATTAATTATTTTTTACAAACGAACAAATAGAGGGTAGATAAACTACGCTCTGCTACCAGAAAATGTGCAGAGCAACTACGCTCTGCTGCCAGAAAATGTGCGCAGAGCGAATCCGGACAAACGAAGCGGCGGGAAGAATTCTGTACCGGAACTTCACCGGGAAAAAACCACCGGTAAAAAATAAGTACCGGGAAGAAATCTCCACGCGGCACCACGTTTGCCCGACTAAAACCTAAATAACTTAACGCAGTCTGCTACCACCGTAGCTTATGAAGGGAGCTACAGGGCCCTATATGATAACCTAACCTATAAATTAATTACACTTAAAAAACACTTACCAAGCTAAATCTTCTTTCTCTTCGGATCCAAACTTGAGTATCTTCGGGAAGGGGGAATTCCTAATCACCCTACCTAACCCTTGAGATCTCAATTCCCCAGGACAAATAAATAGATTTCTTCCCGTAGTTTCACTCGGGAACAGCCAGATGTGAACCGCCAGCCACGTTTCACCTCTCACAAGAAAAAGTCACCATGACGGGTACACAAACACAAAGTTCAATAGTTATTTAACAAACAGGAAATTCACAAACACAACTCAAGCTAATTAGCAATCAAAGAACGCGGAACCTCTCGCGTATTAAAAATCAAACCGATATCGCATAGGGCAATTGCGACCGTCCGCGAGCCATTCGCGCTAGCAATGTGAAAACCCCGAACGCCCTCTGGCGGCAGCAATGCGAAACGCCCGCGTTTAGTTTTACCCAATATATTACAAACACCCACGCCAATCCGAAAATGATTATATTCCATCTTGACCCGACCGGGGACCGAACCCGGGACCTCTGGTGTGGCCGTCCGGCGTGATGACCGTTAGGCCACGGAGGTCGTCAGTCATCAGAAATGCATTGGTTATATTATGTAATTTGCGCAACAAAATTAAAGTTAAAAAAAGGAAAGTTCAATTTGAAATCGAATCTCTCAGATTATTAGGTATTATATATATATTCTCTCTCTCTTTCAGCCTAAAGACGTCCACTGCTGGACAAAGGCCTCCCCCAAGAATTTTATCCATGGGGGGGTTTTGCCGTAATCACCACGCTTGGCAGGCGGGTTGGCGATCGCAGTGTGATGGCATAGTACGCGGAAAGATGCTGCTGCCCATCCTCCGGTGTTTTAAATCCCTTAGTCGCCTCTTACGACACCCACGGGAAGAGATGGGTTGGTGCTATTCTAGGGCCACACCACAGGCCACTATACATATATTACTTTTTTATAATAGGATTCTAATCATATTTCTAGTGTTCAAGATTCCAAAATTCCACCAAGCAAAGCAATCCTCTATACGATACGCAATATAGCGAATTTGCGAGTAAGTATTATAAGCTTTGTTGCGCCATCTATTGATTTTTTTGTGAACGTGTATGTGTATTTTTAATATATGGATTTATAGCGGTATTATTGAATTTCACTATGCTGTTCAGACAAAAAAGTTGCGTTTTAATAAGAATAACAAAAAAGTCAAATGACATTTTTGTTTTTATTTTTAAATAACTGAGATATGAGGTTTTTTTTATATATTTCCGCCATTTTTTTAAATTTCGAAAAACTGGCTCGACTAAAAAATTCTATAAAATTACTGAACCTGCTCACAAAATTTCATGAAAATCGGTTCAGAAATGCGACCTGTAGGCGATAACATCCGGACAGACAAAAGAATTTTCGGCTAGTGGAAACTGAGACGCTTCGCTCGCTGCGCTCGCTCGGTCAATTAAATTAGACTTTTTAGGAAATTACTTTCGTGGTTATTAGGTTTGAACTTATATTTGATTTATTTTCAACAAAATTCAAAAAAAGTACTGTGATAATTGTATACATAATAGGACAATTCAGAATAAATGGAATTAATATACATTGCAAGTTAAAAAAATCTTTTAAAAAAGTAACGTAACATGTTTACTATCTCGCATTGGATGTCTGGGGTGAGAATATTATATAAGAATTCCCGCTACTGATTTTGCATATTTCACAGATGATACAGGATCTCAAATACAGGCTGAAGCACCGTCGTCCCATCACCCCATCTCTCGAAGGCACCTGGGGCCCTATTTTTGAAAGTGTGACTCACCAAAAAAGCGTGAGCCGAATGATTTTTCATTCGATATCCATTATTCCGTATTTTTGAATTGTCTATGTCGAATAATTCGCAACGAGTAGTCTAGATTACTCGTTTTCGTATGAGTTGGTAGTCGAAGGTTTTTTACGTCAAAATCATGAATGACATAGACAACCGGATACGGATATAGATGGTGTCTATTAGAATTTAATTTTTGCGTTCCGTTTAACACTTACGTTCTCTTTGATTGAAAATTTACGAACATTTTTTTTACGATTCGTTACCGATTCGGTTTTCGTTGCGTAGAATGGAGCAGAAAATATTTCTCGCATTATTTTCATATCACTGGCAACATTGCTAGACGAGTGATTTCAAAAATACGGATTTTTTGTTTTTAGTGACATAGTAGGACGAGTGCGACATAATAGTCTATTCGTTTTCGGCGGTATGTCATACTTTCAAAAATAGGGCCCACGGGTAGAAAAATACCGGGAATAGCACATAGGGTACTTTTTATCCCAAATTCCCACGGAAGCGAAGCCCCGGGGCGTAGCTAGTAAAGTTATTAGAACTTTATAAAGACTTTTCCTGTTTGTGGGACTTAACCCACAAAGAATGAGACAGAGATGTAAGAAATCAAGCATATTTAATAATGCTGGAAGTTTTAATAAAATAATAATGTATTTAAATAAATAAATAAATTTAATTATTTGGATAAATTAATTTAAATTATTTTTTTTATTTCATTTAGTATGTCTGTGGCCGCATCCAATGCCATTTTAGCATTTTTTTATAATACCGGTGGCATGATCCATGACGTCCGTTCACTACTTCAGAGCAGACTCAACTGACGGTTGGAAGGCCGACCGTCGGACAGTCTGTAGCAATGTTGGAATGGTTGCTATGTCGGTTCCGATTTGGTTGGATCCAACCAAATCGGAGCTGGAAGCACTTTAAGTAAGAAAGAGAGCAATTTGTCTCGCTCGGTCGCTCGCAAGTCGCAACAGAAAGATATGACTGACGGTAGGATATTTCCGTTTTTATAATTTAAAAGTCGTACGATTTTCTCTACCAGTTGTGAAATTGACGGAATAGCGTTAATGTTGTTGCAATAGCGATATAATCCATACTAATATTATAAATGCGAAAGTTTGGATGTGAGTTTGTGAGTTTGTGAGGATGTTTGTTACTCAATCACGCAAAATCTACTGGACGGATTTCGATGAAATTTGGTACAGAGGTAGATAATGACCTGGAATAGCACATAGGCTACTTTTTATCCCGGGAAAAAGCACTGTTCCCGTGGGAAATTCACGCGGGCGAAGCCGCGGGCAAAAGCTAGTATATAATAATTATATAGAATTTCGCTATCTAATTTCTAAAAATTCTAAAAATAGTCGATAAATAACTAGTTGTTGCCCGTGGCTCCGTCCGCGGAAAAAGAGCCTATGCCACTGTCCAGCCCTTCATCTCTACACAAATAATTACATCAATCCAAATAGCAGTTCTTGGGTTTTCCCCTTCTACCGTGACCGGGCAATGGCGACATGAAGGCTGCCGCGAATGCTGACACCGCTCATCCAACGCAGTGTCGCTTGTGCCGCTCAAGCACAGGCCACGCTTCGCTGCCATATAAAAGCAGTGATGGATTTTTCAATATGCAGTATTAAAGGGGTATTATGGTTAAAAACCAAATTAACGATGATCAAGATTGTATTATTCTACATTAGAAATGGACATGAAAAAATACCAACTATATTAAAAAGAATAACACACAATAGTTACATCAAACAATCAATATTATTAATATTTATAAATAGCATTAAGTTAACATAAAAAGCTATCTTGGTATAAATTTTACTCGTTCTAAATTTAAAGGCACTTTGCACAATGTCTATAATTAACCTTAGATAATAATGATTTGCCATGATTGATTACATTTCATTTTTACTTATATAAAATTATGGTATAGGTATATGGTATAATAAAACTGTACAAAATGTACTAATGAAAAAAAAAGCTCTGGAAACAAATTACTGTTCAATCATGGCAAAAACCATCTTTTAAATCTAATTTTTACTCTTGATAAGTCAACTTAAATTACCCTTTCACAAAAAAATAATATACCTATTTTGTGAATCTAATGAAAGAATGGTGTCCGTTGAATCATAAACCTGCCATTAACATTTCTTAAAATCGTGTAAGTATGTTTAAAATACAATTGAAAATTTTATGTGATATGCAACATCGACCATTCCTCCTCGTCCACATAAACGTAATATATACACTTTTTTAATATACATAATATATTTTTTACATTTCTAATAAAATCTATACATAATTTACAATTTTTCCTTTGAGTTATATATTTCATTTGAAGAGAAAAAGACAGATTAATCTGTACATTGCAATATGACTATTGCACAATAAAACTAAACTTTAACTTTGGCTTATCCACAAACACCAATTGGGTGTTGAAAATAATTAATAACAGTTCAATTATATAATAGTTTATAGTAGAGGAAATTTTCATCAATATCTTCTAATCACAGACACACACATGCTTTTAAAAAATAGTTATTCCCATGTATTAATAACAAACTACAAAATAAAATAATTCACAATACAACTGTAAATATAAATGAATATGTAGTATAAGTGAGGGAAAACCATAACCTGAACCAAATTAAATAAAAGAATAATGTACTATAAAGCATAGTTTGCTGATTGATAGTTGGTGTAGAAGGTAAAAGTCAAGCATTTTGTCTATATAAATTGAAAATGGCACAAAAGATTAACAATGGTTTGGAATGGTCGATTTATATTTGTTAATAAGAAAATCATTGATACAAACCGTTTGAAAAAATATAGCATAGTACATTACACAGTACCTAGTTCGATATTTCTAGTGTGTCTAAATAAACTCATAGAAATTGACATCAAAACAATAACAGAACAGAAATAGTAAACAGATATTAACAATTCAACATATTAAAATAATCTAACAATACTTACATTCACCTGATCTTAAATGGTAATCTGTGAATTAGTCAGGGTATGAGTTGAAGTCCTGAGTAGCGTAGACATTCAAGTCCACAGCTACAGTCGGGTATTCGGTACACCGAAAGCGGGCCCTAGTCCCGTCCAAAGCAGCACAAGTGACAATGTGTGCCTCAACAGCTCTCACCGGCAGGGCGGTGGCACACCCGATTAGCCGGCTGGGCCTCATTCTGTCTTTTGCTGGCAATAAAGTTCTTTCAGAGATTTAAGTTCCTCTATCAGCGCTTTATTCTGGTTTTCAAGCACGGCAACCCTGTTTTCGAGGCATTTAATGTACTCCTTCTTTTTACGCCGGCATTCCTCGCAGCTTCACGGTTCTTGAGCAATCGTAATTCACGTTTTCGTGTTTGATCTTCTAGAATTGGACCTGCAAAGATAGTACGATTTGTTCGGGTTTTCGATGGATGACAGTATCTCGTTCACTTTCGTATAAGATTTTAATCTTGATGTAAGGATACTAACCGGGCACATAAAACTGCGCATCTTGGTTTGCATACTGTACAATAGCTCCGCCGCCCGCCGCCCCCGACACGGCCAGTGTGTGCAGTCCGCTCTCTCCTTGTAGAGCTCCAGCTGGAATCACTGTCAACGTACATTATATTTAATGAATCAAAGACAATCTGTATAAATCAGGTATTCTATACCTGAAATATACAGATATACCTAAATTATAGGTACTATAATAATAAATAACTGGTATAATATACTATTGTATCATATACCAGTATTGTATAGTATTTCATCCCTGGGTAACACATACAAGTACTAGGGGACCTGCTGGTTTCACCAGGAATGCATAAAATTAATAATAATATTTTATTTATATGTAGATCTGTTAACTAAAGGTAGGTTAGGTTTCAAAGAGCGAAGTGATGAGCGTTAGCTGTTCATAAAACGAGGCGAGCGTGCCGCGGTTTTGACCGCCGAGAACCGTCTTGGTCCCAACCTAAAATTGATTCTATATTTTAGTGACACATTTTATTTTGACGATTGTAATTTTTTCCCGTTAAATATTTATGTAGGTAATCGATTTATTTAAATGCATTTATTAGCACATAACCGGCTACGTACAGTCGGGGGTAGATAAAACCTATGGATTTGTTCTTAATCATTTCATTGTTGTTACTCGATCACAAATATAACATGTTTAATTATATTTATATTTGTTTCTTATATTTTATTTTATTTTTGACTGTACAATCTAGTGTATGTATAAAGTTAATAAATAACCCCTCTGACTCATGAAACAGTCTTGGGGCCCTATTTTTGAAAGTGTGACTCACCAAAAAAGCGTGAGCCGAATGATTTTTCATTCGATATACATTATTCCGTATTTTTGAATTGTCTATGTCGAATAATTCGCAACGAGTGGTCTAGACCATTCGTTTTCGTATGATTTGGTAGTCGAACGTTTTTTACGTCAAAATCATGAATGACATAGACAACCGGATACGGATATAGATGGAGTCTATTAGAATTTCATTTTTGCGTTCCGTTTTACGCTTACGTTCTCTATGATTGAAAATTTACGAACATTTTGTTTACGATTCGTTACCGATTCGGTTTTCGTTGCGTAGAATTGAGCAGAAATTATTTCTCGCATTATTTTCATGTCACTGGCAACATTGCTAGACGAGTGATTTCAAAAATACGGCTTTTATGTTTTTAGTGACATAGTCGGACGAGTGCGACATAATAGTCTATTCGTTTTCGGCGGTATGTCATACTTTCAAAAATAGGGCCCCTGGTTCGAATACGGCATAAACACCAATGTCGCTGAAGATTGGCTCAACTACTGGGAGAATGGCTATCCTTTCAAAGAACGAGAAGATTTTATTAACAAATATTCACACTATGTTACGGACATCCAAGGTCTTGATATCCATTTTATCAGAGCTCGTCCAGAGGTACCTAATTTTTATGACCTACTTACATTATAATAAAACTATCTTCACCTCGGGGCGTCACTCCAATGGGAATTTTGGGATAAAAAGTACCTATGTGCTATTCCCGATATTTTTCTACCCTTATACCAAGTTTCATCGAAATCCGTCCAGTAGATTTTGCGTGATTAAGTAACAAACATCCTCACAAACTCACAAATTCACAGGCTCACATCAAAATTCTCGCATTTATAATATTAGTACGATAGTAGAATAAAGACCCTCACCGCCGCCATGTCTGTCTGTCCGTTCGTGCAAAAGCTAATAAAGAATAATAAAATATCTACTTCCTCTTCATAAGTACCTTTCGTTAGAGTCTTTTCATCCATCCTCTTTCGCTCCTCACATCTATACCTATACTATCAATCTGTTATCGAAACTCTCAATGTTTATCTAAAGACCACCAATTCTTTAAAATTTTCAGGTGCCGAAAAATGTGGAGGTTGTTTCTCTATTACTCATGAATGGCTGGCCCAGCTCCTTCGCAGAATTCTACGAAGTATACCTCGCCTTGCAGCGTGGGATAAAGAGAGAGACTTCGCTGTCGAGGTCATTGCCCCTTCAATCCCAGGGTTTCAACATTCTGAGGTAACTCTAACTTACATATTTGCCTCTAGAAAACTAGTTATTAGTAATTAGTAGTTGTTAAATAGCCATAATATCTCTTTAGCCGATTGATCCCACTGGATTAGTTGACCTAATAGATTTTTTTTTATTGGTCTGTTGATCCCGCTGATTTTTTTATGATTTGATGATGATATAGTGCGGTCAATAATATTGCCTTTTTATCTTGACTCATATTTGCTTGCTAAGCATTGAGGCTGACTCACTGCTGATTGAATTTTATTTAATTTTTTTAGGCTGCAGTGAGACAAGGCTTAGGGGCTCCTGAAATAGGAGTCATTTTTAGGAAACTCATGCACAGGCTTGGCCATAAGACGTTTTACATGGCCAGTGGAGATTTGGGGTACTATATATGCAACTTCATAGCTACTGCGTTTCCTGAGGTTGTCGTGTATAAAAAATAAAAAAAAATAAAAAGGTGTGTGTTGGCGTGTGCGCAGGGGTCCCCAACTATTTGAAGCGAAGACGGGCAATATCCCTGCGCAGTGCGATTATACACGAACAATTACTTTAGAGAGAGCCGGATGTAGTGCTCAGGATAGAGCCTCGTACTTTTGAAGTACAAGGACCTCTTGTCTAGTAAGCCTTAGGCCCTGGGAGTCATGGGCAGGGTGATATCATTAATACAATATGGTTGGGATAGAATATAGCATTTTATTCCATAAACACACTAGCCGCTGAGGGCGGGCACATGTTATACTAATACCAAAATCTGATAAGTCTTTGCCGCAATTAAAAGTTAAAATTAACATAAACCAAATATAAGGTACCTGGCCAGGTCCGTACACAAACGTCTGTGCGCACTTATAACGTTGTCCCGTTCACCATTATGATCCGTTGGGTTCGGGCACTGGTGCTGGTCGCGTCGTCACAGCGGCACGGCGCTCCTGCAACGCTCCGTTGCATGCGAGATAGTAGACGCTGGCTGGACCTTCCGAGGTTTGCGCTGAGCCACTACAGGGACATCGGATCGGAGGCGGCGATGCGGCCTTTGGAAATAAGGTTAGGATCCGTGTGTTGCGCCTTGGGGTCGCCGACGACGGGGCCTGCGCCGTGGCATGCGGTCCACGGTCCGGGGAAACCGCACCCTCTGGCGATGGGGGGGACACTCCAGGAAGCGTCAATTCATATGGCCGGGCGGGCACGTGGATTTCAACAGCTCATGTTCCCGACAACTTCGTGGCGGCGAATATCCCCTGTGTCCTTGCGCGTATCGCGGATTTTAAAGCTAAAGGTTAAACTATAGTCCCATGACGGGAAGCCGAGGGCGGCGAAAGTGAAAAAAACCCCAAAAAATTAATAATTGCTCAAGCCATGTTACATGTCGTGGCGGCCTTCCAGGGAGAGAAAGATCCCTCTCCACTCGATTTGACATTCCGCCTCGTCGCGCTCCATTTCGCTTAATTCGGACGCACGTCAAACCAACTTTTAAATATTCTTTAAAAGAACTAATGTTTAAATAAGGTATTTATTCGTTGAATATTATAATAATCCAAGTCGACGATATTAAAGGAGAATAATTAAAATTTTACAACAATCCTACCATGACTTCTTATTTGTTTATGATAAGAAAGGTTTGTTAGGACCCAAGACGGAACGTGTGTCACCAGCTGTCAATGTCAGACGTCCAACTCTGTAGATCTCAGTTGACAGTCTAATCTAATCGTGGAATGTTTTGTTATGAATGTTTAGTTTTCAATATAATTCCGTAAGTACACAAAATCGCGTCGAGTTATTGCTACCAATGGTTTCGGCGTGACTCAAAGAACGTTTTGATGTGCGGGTCTCCCTGTTTTCTTAATAAGTATTGTAAAAACAACATATGAAGTTTGTGTACCGGTGTGTCACTTTCCCATTCAATTTGTCTGGAAACTAATGGATTTGAATGCCTGCTGTTGTGGTGAGTCGAGAGCCTATCATGCAGGTAATACGCCACAGGAATAGTATCCCAATATATCAACTATTTCACCTAAAATGTGACATGCAAGGTAGACCAGTTAGAAGTTCAAAATAATTCTGTAGTTATCACTACAATACCCCCCTTTTCGGCAAAGAGGTTAAGTCGTACTTAGCCGAAACAGCCGGGGTAACCGGAGAAAACATTCACCTATCCTACGGCAATATATTTCTAAATATAAAACTATCAGCTATATATGAAACTAACTCATGCTATTTCATATATTAAACTAAAATGTATGTTCTAGAGTTCTAAAACTAACTCAATTTATGTTGAGTGTCAGGAATACAGCGTCTGGCCAGACCGCTGCAATTCCCCTTCATTAAAAAATCATACTTGGATTTCTAATGAGATAATCGCAAGTAGCATACTAATAATAAAGAATTATCTAAAGTAATATAGTTCTTACTTATGTATAATAAGAAAAACTATTTGAGATTTAATTAAAGTATAGTAATCTAGCATTCCTACATAATTTACTAGTTAGTAATTAAATTGTAAACCTAATAAAGTCTTTAAACTAATGGAGAGCTCTCACATAAATTGAAATTTAAAATGTATAGCCGTTGGGCTGACATTGTATAAGGGAAAAACTTATTTTCCTTTTTTTCTCAAAAATTAAGGAGTATTAATCCATATCCTTATATTTACTCTGGCGCCTAGAGTGTGTAGTTACAAAAGAAATTGGTTTTCATGAAAACGCTTGACAAAAAAATTTCACATGTGAGTCATGTCATATGTGAAAAATGAGGCCTCTAATTGGTTATACCAATCCAAAATAACCAAGTTCAAAATAAGAAAGTTGCTAGCTAGGGGACACACCTTGTGAGACTTTTATTATGTCCTTGACATGATATTTTCCAACTTTACCGGTTTCTATCTCCTGAAGGTCGTAAACAACATCCGAATGCTTCCTGACAACATTACATCACAAAGCGCGGTGCTAGTTTAGCGGAGAAGAAATGAGCTGAACGACTGGTCATTTGAAGGTATTAACGAATTTGGAATGCCGCCTCTTTTCGGCAACATGCCATCCGTCATTATCTCCCGACCTTTAGCTAACAAAAATGGTGTGTGCCCGGTGGCAACATTAATAATGCTATTCAAAGATAGCTACCACTAAATAAAACAAAAAACATTTCAGTACTTTATGTTCTGAAGTATTCCGACTACGCCTAAAATCATCAATTCTAAGAAAAAAATCTGTGACGTCTGAGTCACCAGAAAATTTTAAATTCCACGACCTCAAATGGTCCTCCTTTAATATGTGAATAACGCGTTCATCATCTTCCCTAGCCTCCGTAACATAGGTAGTCCTACCCATTGAGTTGGCTTGACGTACTAAACCGGGAGCTCCTAGTTGAGACAATGTGGGTTGTAACGCTTTAAGTGTGGAAGGGCCGGGTGGGTGGGTGTCAATTGCACCTCCCCGTGGTCGTGTATTAACAAATGAGGAAGTAGTAGTGGTAGGTGGTTTGTTTGCCTCCCCACTTACTTCGTGATATTGCTCTTCCCTTTCGCCGTCCGACATGTTGACAAAAATGTGAGGTTATATGTGTCAGGGTATGTAATAGGTTATAATAATTGATAAATTTCTAAATAGATACAGGTTACTCCCTGTCAATAAAAATAAATTAGCTCTCAAATTGAGATTAAATAGGAATTATGGCTGAGCGCTATGCTTTTTATTCATAGCGAAGCCCAAATAAAATATTAATTATTATATTATTAATTATAATATTATTTAGTAATATTATAATAATTACTATAAATTGTATTAAATGTATGCTTACAACCCTGTCGCATATAAACCTAACACACAATAAGTATAATAACTTTACAGTCAATGATATCACCAAAATTTCAAAATAACAAGTGAGCGAGTTTAAAAAATTTAAAAAACTATTTTTTTAGAAAAAACTGCCACTCTCACAGGACTCAAAGGCTCAAAAATATAGTTGTTCGGGCGCCATTGTCGTGTATAAAAAATAAAAAAAAATAAAAAGGTGTGTGTTGGTGCGTGTGCGCAGGGGTCCCCAACTATTTGAAGCGAAGACGGGCAATATCCCTGCGCAGTGCGATTATACACGAACAATTACTTTAGAGAGAGCCGGATGTAGTGCTCAGGATAGAGCCTCGTACTTTTGAAGTACAAGGACCTCTTGTCTAGTAAGCCTTAGGTCCTGGGAGTCATGGGCAGGGTGATATCATTAATACAATAATAATAATATGGTTGGGATAGAATATAGCATTTTATTCCATAAACACACTAGCCGCTGAGGGCGGGCACATGTTATACTAATACCAAAATCTGATAAGTCTTTGCCGCAATTAAAAGTTAAAATTAACATAAACCAAATATAAGGTACCTGGCCAGGTCCGTACACAAACGTCTGTGCGCACTTATAACGTTGTCCCGTTCACCATTATGATCCGTTGGGTTCGGGCACTGGTGCTGGTCGCGTCGTCACAGCGGCACGGCGCTCCTGCAACGCTCCGTTGCATGCGAGATAGTAGACGCTGGCTGGACCTTCCGAGGTTTGCGCTGAGCCACTACAGGGACATCGGATCGGAGGCGGCGATGCGGCCTTTGGAAATAAGGTTAGGATCCGTGTGTTGCGCCTTGGGGTCGCCGACGACGGGGCCTGCGCCGTGGCATGCGGTCCACGGTCCGGGGAAACCGCACCCTCTGGCGATGGGGGGGACACTCCAGGAAGCGTCAATTCATATGGCCGGGCGGGCACGTGGATTTCAACAGCTCATGTTCCCGACAACTTCGTGGCGGCGAATATCCCCTGTGTCCTTGCGCGTATCGCGGATTTTAAAGCTAAAGGTTAAACTATAGTCCCATGACGGGAAGCCGAGGGCGGCGAAAGTGAAAAAAACCCCAAAAAATTAATAATTGCTCAAGCCATGTTACATGTCGTGGCGGCCTTCCAGGGAGAGAAAGATCCCTCTCCACTCGATTTGACATTCCGCCTCGTCGCGCTCCATTTCGCTTAATTCGGACGCACGTCAAACCAACTTTTAAATATTCTTTAAAAGAACTAATGTTTAAATAAGGTATTTATTCGTTGAATATTATAATAATCCAAGTCGACGATATTAAAGGAGAATAATTAAAATTTTACAACAATCCTACCATGACTTCTTATTTGTTTATGATAAGAAAGGTTTGTTAGGACCCAAGACGGAACGTGTGTCACCAGCTGTCAATGTCAGACGTCCAACTCTGTAGATCTCAGTTGACAGTCTAATCTAATCGTGGAATGTTTTGTTATGAATGTTTAATTTTCAATATAATTCCGTAAGTACACAAAATCGCGTCGAGTTATTGCTACCAATGGTTTCGGCGTGACTCAAAGAACGTTTTGATGTGCGGGTCTCCCGCTGTTTTCTTAATAAGTATTGTAAAAACAACATATGAAGTTTGTGTACCGGTGTGTCACTTTCCCATTCAATTTGTCTGGAAACTAATGGATTTGAATGCCTGCTGTTGTGGTGAGTCGAGAGCCTATCATGCAGGTAATACGCCACAGGAATAGTATCCCAATATATCAACTATTTCACCTAAAATGTGACATGCAAGGTAGACCAGTTAGAAGTTCAAAATAATTCTGTAGTTATCACTACAAGATATAATATCATTGTTTGAAAATAAATATGTTCTGTGAACTAAAAATGTAAACCTAAACATCATATTTCAGGATGTCCGAGGTTTCTTTACGCAACTCGCCGCACCGTTTACATTGTCGACCATAACACCTATTTTAAACAATTCCACGTTTGCTGGGAGTACTATAGAGGATGACATACACAATTTTATGTATATTCCCCACCAGGCCACAACGCCTGATACCCTGGGTAAGATAATACTATAGACATAAATGTCAGGCCTAATAATAAAAAAAATCTTAAGTTACTGACTGAGTGACTGACAACGCACAGCCTAAACTACTCGGCGTAAAAAGCTGAAATTTGGTATGTAAATTTCTGTGAGTGTAGGGAAGCACTCAAAGGGGATTCCCCGAAATTCTCACAGGAACAAAGTCCTGAGCCCATGCTGGTGACTAATAATGCACATTTGTATCATCTTCATCTAATCTAATGTTACTAGTGGCTCTGTGAGCTGTAGACTTCGCAAGCTTATACATAATTATATTACTTCGTTGTCACTACAAATACAAAATGAACGTAAAGACATAAAATCCAACGGCGCTTAGGCCCTCTGTGCCGAAATTCCCACGGGAGCTAAGCCCCGTGGTACAACTAGTTGATTATATTATCATCATTTGATTGCAGGTATCGCTTTCAACGACTCTCCATCAGGTCTGCTTAGTTATTTGCTACAATTCTTCTACTTTGGTCAAGTCTTGAGTAGGAAAGAGAATGCCGGCGTGAGGATCGAGAAGGAGATCCCCAGGGATCACTTACTGGATAATATCATGCTGTACTGGATAACTGGGAGTATAGGGACCAGTATGAGAATGTATGCAGAAACCTTTAATAGGATGGTGTTGGCTATGAACATTGATGGGTAAGTTATTTGCTTCTGTATTTTTAAAGACCAACCGCTATGTGTTACTTAAACTCTGTTTCCTTTACAGAACACCCACTCTCGTGCCCACATGGATAACGGAACCACTATATGAGATAGTCCATCTCCCTACTTGGGTTTTGAAGAAGAAATATCCAAACCTGATCAATCACAAGTTTCTAGACTTTGGAGGGCACTTCTTCCCTGCAGAAGCTCCTGAGTTTTATGCCAACGAAGTCCTGACTGCCATCACTGGTTTTAGAAAAAAAACTGACAGCAGTTGGCTATTTGACAAATTTTTGGTTTTATAACTATTTGAAATACATTATAGTAATAATAAACGGATAACTCACCTAGTGTAAGGTTAGGCATTGGCGACTATAATTTCGAACTCATCAAGAGTTCATTTATCATCATTTTCAAAGCGAGTATTACCGCACACGACGCCTCCGCACGTGTCGGCATCCAATACACCAGTTACCCGTTTAATATAACTTTAACTATGACATGCATTAAAAACCTTAAATACATTTTTGTTGTCATGTGTATGCATTATTTTTTACAATTCTCTGACCTTGTCAAGTAGCCAATTAAAATCATCAACATCATTAGCCAATTTTAATTTCCCTACTTTTGGGGCACTGGCCTTCCTTATGGGTAGATAAGGATGATGGGTCATAGCCCACCTAGCGCGTTTATTCCTGATGAGTCATACCAAGATTAGTAACACTGAGACTCAAAGGGAAAAAAAGTATCGATGAGTCACAGTATTACTCATTGCAACTCATGTTTTTCCCAATGAGTCACACTCTAACTCATCGGCACTCTGTACTCCCGTTGAGTAACACTGTTACTAAACGAAACTCTTTAATCCCGTTTAGTATCAGAAATTAAACATAACAATTGAAAACATTAAAGTATTATACTATACTAGCTGCTGCCCGCGGCTTCGCCCGCGTGAGTTTCCTTAGATGAAAAATCTTTTTGTGTTCCAAACTGTAGTAACCTAAAGTCCAGAACTCAAAATTTCAGCTATTTGGTTATCCCGTGTCCCGCGGGAATATATTAGGTACTCGTAGTACAGTCGCGGTGTTAAAATGAATCAAAAGTGATATTTCATTCAATAAACGATTTTCGTCTGCTCGTTATCTACAATTTCCCGTGTACCACCACTCCCACCCCGAGTCCCTCTTTATCCTATCCCGTGTCCTGTCTATTTATACGTCAGTAGAAAATGCTCATCAGGTTGAACGACTTTTGCTAAGGCCCCATTTCCATTTTTTATAGAGTAGCTGGTCTCTTGGAGTTCGTCATCAGATGTTGCATAAACTTAAATTTTTATACGTCAGCAGAAAATGCTCGTCAGGTTAAACGACTTTTGCTAAGGCGCCATTTCTATATATGTACCTAATAGTGTAGCTGGTCCCTTGGAATTCTTCATCAGATGATACTGATCTTCGATTTTTATACGTCAACAGAAAATGCTCGTCAGATTGATAAACTTTTCCAAAGGTACCATTTCCATATTTCTTATAGTTTAGCTGTTCTGTTAAGGTTCTTTATCAGGTGTTTCAGTTTTCAAAATCACTTATAGCCTATATGTTGCCCAGGCTTAATAGCTATACAACAAAAAAAGTTTCATTCAAATCCGTCCAGCAGATATTGCGTGAAACGCGTACATACATATACAGACGGACAGACAGACAGACAAAAAATTATAAAAAAATGTTTTTGCTTACTGTTATATTTTTTAAGTGTCTCTCTATCCATTTCAGTCAAAAATACTAAATGTACCTACTGTACAGACAAAATATCTTATCTTTACTGTTTTATTATTATACCCACGACCTGTTAAATAAGCGCGAAGTAAAAAAATATCACCAAAATGGCGCAGCGCCATCTATTGAAAATAGTGAGAAATAATTTCAGCTTACATTTCTCATTTTATCAACGCCATCTATTGGATATTTTTCTTGGCACAATCAGTAGATGACCGAAAATAAATTTGCAAATGAATTTATTCGTTTCTTTCAAAATTAAAAAAAAAGTAAGAAAATAATTCTAGAAAACAAATAAAAAACGAAAACAGTAAATTATTGTGAGTGGCAGGATTCGATCCAGCTACTTTCTTGAAATATTTCTTTACTAAAATATTTAAAAAAAATATAGAATTCTAAAAAACTAATACAAAACGCAAAAAAAAAATGGAAAAAAAAAGTCACATCTGGCAGGATTCGAACCCAGTACTTAAAAAAATAATCCGCGGCCTCTACCGATAGGCCAACATGCATTGCTTGTGACTGGCGAAATTTCAAATGGGACTTGTCTAAAGGTACCCAAATTCGGGGTGAATTTTTTTTGGACTGTAAGGGTTGAAATTGTGAACAACCCTTTCTTGTATGGGTAGTATATTGTATAATGAAGACACTTGAACTTGAACCAAATTTCACGTTTATAGCTTTTATAGTTTCGGTTTTGTGATGATAAATTAGTTTACCTCCCCTTTTTTACCCCTTTAGAGGTTGAATTTCAAAAAACGCTGAAATATGCTATTGGTTATTTTTGTTGAGAAGCATTCTTGCCAAGTTTCAAGTAAATCAGTAAAGATTTTAATTTTTTTTCATACAAACTTTGCCCTCAATTTTAACCCCCTTAGGGGTCTAATTTTGAAAAATCCTTTCTTATCTGAGCACTACGTATTAACATAAAACTTCGGTCCAAATTTCAAGTTTATAGCTTTTATGGTTTAGGCTGGGTGTTGATTTATCAGACACCCTTGTTCTTTTATATATATAGATTGTAATACATAATATACATTATGATATACATTATGATTTTATGGATTACAGAATAGGAAGCAATCTATTAAATTTAGAAACAAGCCAATTATTAAAAATAAAAAACACGACTGACGAGTTTTTGCTCAATAAGTACATACAAACATATAAGTTATATATATTTTTGAAATCGCCTTTTAAAGCCCTTCAATTTGATACCCCACTCGATAAGATTGATCAAATTTTATTTTTTTGGTCTGCTATTTATCGCATATATAACCCGCCATTTTGTTTTTATGTTGACGTCATATAGCCTATGTCACTCGGAAGAATGCAAGGAATCTAAAAATACATCTCACATCAAAATCTGTTAAGCCGTTCAGGACTTATGGTGGAATAAAGAAACTTACATACATACATACTTACATGAACCCTGAAAACATAACACTCCTTTTTTGGTCAGTCGTGTAAAAACTAATTGAGTCTTGTTATGAAGTAAAATAACAGGTTTTACAGATAAAGTTTAGAAATATATTTACAATAAAAAATACAAGTTAAGTTTAGAAATCACTTGAAGATGAACGCGGCACAGGGGGTATAGGGGTAACACAAACGAACTCGGGCTGCACAGTAGGCACGGCAGGCAGGTAGTAGGTGCCTTGTCTATGACTGAAGGCACAGCGGGCACGGCAGTCAGATAATGGGTTCCTTGCCGACGACGGTCGACACAGCGGGCACGGCAGTCAGATAATGGGTTCCTTGCCGACGAGACGGTCGACACAGCAGGCTCGGCAGGCAGTTAGTGGATGTCTGATACCCAGCTGCAGTCAAACAGGTCCATAGTAACTTCCTCGTGTCTTCTAGATTTTTAGCTTGTTGATCTTTACGTCGCGAAGGTTTGCAGGGTCCCGGGGTCAGCAGGCCCCGGGACAAGACCTTTATATCGCTCCGCGCTCCGATTTCTCGGAGAAGTGAAGACTGACCCGGACTGACATTCAGTGTCTTTATATAGGCCTCGATTTAGAATTTCGTATTGCTTCATAATTTTCAAATAAAATACAAAATTAGAACATTTGTGAAGAGGTTTACATAGAAATTTATAGAATTTTAGAAAAATAAAATCTGACATGCGACAACGCTTGACAATCATAGTTGTTTACAATGAAAAAACGCAAGTAAAAATTTACACAATTTAAAGAATTAAGTATAAAAAAATGGAAATAAACACGAAATATATGTTGGGAAAACCAACATATCATAAAATAACCAAAAAATGAAGATATAGCGGTAAGTTTAAAGAAATATTCCCTAGCAACGTAGAAATTTTACAATAGAAAGTGTAAAAAAGAACATTTTGAGCTAAATAATTAATTATTAAAGTAAAATAGACAAGAATAAAAGTAAAGAAAAACATGAATACACTACCGGCTCAGTGTTACTAATCTTGGCATGACTCATCAGGAATAAACCACCTAGCGGGCCCAATGCGGATTGGGTTTTAACACGACTGCGAATGCAGCCCATACCGGAGGAACTCTAAATAACACATTTTTCTCACCCATCCAATGACCGACCATTAGGTTAGTTGCTTAACCGCCACTATAACAGTCAATAATTTCAGCCAAATTAATCTGGAAAGGCGTTGGTGACACTGGACTGGCATCTGGAAGTTAGAGATACACTATCAGGGAGCATTGTATAGAATATTTTGGATCCAAGATGGCGGACATTTTATTTTATGTTTGGAATATGGGTGTCGTTTTATTGGTTTTCGGGGACACTGTTTATGAAAATAACATTTATTTTGAGATTCAAGATGGAAGACAATTTTTTTTAATTTTGCAATTTGGGTATGGTTTTATATGTTTCAATCTACAAAAATTGAAAATCATCCAACCTGCATCTGGCCTATGGATCTACTGAGAATAAGTTAAGAGTTAGAAGCATGGCTCTACATTGAGATATGATAACTTTTTGACAGAGCGAGTCACATGGTCTCATCTTGGCAACATTTTACATGATATTTAGGTCAATTAACAGAATCTATGAAACATACAAATATAGTATGTTTTATAGATTTGGTTTAATAACCTATTCCAGAACAACCTGGATGTCTTAGGATAAATAGTGCCTGTTAAAAAAAATAAGCAAAGTGATGTCAATAGTAAAATAAGCGCGAACGAAGTCTAGCAATATTTATAAGACCATAGGGTTTATTTTTCCGGCACCTGATATAATACATACATACATGAACCCTAAAAATATAACATTCCTTTTTTGGTCCAGTCGCAAAAAAATAGAGCAGAAGCCATTTATAGATATACTAGCTGGCGCCGGCTTCGCTCGCGTTAATCCCTTCTTAGCGGATGCCTACGTCATAACATCTACCTGCATGCCAAATTTCAGCCCGATCCGTTCCGGTTTGGGCTGTGCGTTGATAGATCACTATGTCACCTTTGAGTTATATACATATATAGATATAGATTAAAATGATTACGATTACTGTGGATCCAAAACAATTCGAAAGCGAACCGTTTAATAATTATTGCCTGATGCAATAATTATTAAACGGTTGGAAAATCATACATACCGTATTTACCAACTTGTTTTTGTCCGCGAGTTCGGCTGGGCATAATTTTGATTTGGTGTATATCTGGTTCTAAACGGCAACGTTATAAAACGAAACTAAGGACGAAATCTGCGCCAGATTTTAAGACCTGCAATACTTTGAATATTCTACTTAAATGCAAACCCAAATACCACGGCAATTAACTATACTTAGTTCGCAATACTACATACCAGTGGCGAAGCCTCCTTAGAACACGATTCCCTTAGCAGATTCAAATATATGTACAAATATTATTTTTACTCTTGCACAAAAATCTATACCCATATACCTATATGACACTGTCTTACTATAAGCCGAGGATCGCCGGCATTACACATTAAGGTAATTTTATATGCGAGCGTGATTAATTAAGCGCACATAATTACATTGCGCGCTTTGAAAATATATTATTCAATATGCTAGACACAAAATACGCAATGTATTTGAAACCCCACAAACGCACACATACACGATTTCACTATCGTAGGACACATGCCGCGGTATCGCGGCGGGAACCCGCTCATAGTATTGGGAATTCGAATTTTGAAATGTATGCAATTCACGCACACATACACATTACTACTACATACAACCACACGTTGATATGTCAGCGATTTTAAGCCGATCTCAGATAGCTTACCAAAAGTTTTCGTCCAATCAGAGCAATTTATTCGCGCTGCCGATTGCCTCTGTTAGGTCAGTCACCCTACCTTGCTATCGTTTCGCGCGCATTCGTATCCTAATTTATAATTGTGATAAGTGATTAACTTGATTGTGGTATATTACCTATATTGTTTAGTGTTTGTTTGATTCTTGTCGTCACGTAGGCTGTTAGGTGAGAAATTGCGGCATTATTACAAATAGTTTGTAGTCTACCTACACACTTAATTTATGGTAGGTATGTAATTTATTGCATGTTTTTTTACACGTTACAAATTAAGATAGATATGACCCGGCTTTACCTTTATTTTTATTCACCCTACGCCACTGCTACATAGGTACTGTCAAATCTCACGCTTGATAATGTTTTCTCCACTTTAGTGACCTTCTATTATTTTAATTAAAGGTTATTCAGTAATAAAAATCAAATATAAATTTGTAAATAAAAGATAACGAATTTCAAATTCACCAAACGAAAACACGGAGGCTGGTAACCCTACGCACGCACACAGAGACAGATTCTGCGAGTGTAAGACAGTGTAATGACGTTTCCTTGTGTGCGTCGCGTGCACACGAGGATAAAAAAGTTGGCCTGTATTTTGTCAGCCGATTACAAGGCGTGACTATATCTAGAGAGTAAATAATCAAAGCTGCAATACAACTATGCTCAACAACGAAAGATGGGCTCACATACTTACCACCTGGGTCCCAGCTGATGGGCACAGAAAGCGAGGAAGGCCTAAGACAAAATGGTTGGATGAACTTAGGGCATTCGACAGAAAGTGGATAGAAAAGACCAGAGATAGGGACACATGGAAAGAGAGTGGGGAGACTTTTGCCCAGCAGTGGGACATGTTATACCAACAAAAAAAATACATCTGCGATAACCGCATAAAACTTACGTAACAAACAGAAAGTAAAAAACTTGCATTTATTAGCCCTATAAAGACCTCCTAGAGTTATTTCTCAGACTTATAGAATAGACCAAGTTTTATTAAGTAAAGATTCGAAACATAATAAATATTAAGTAAGTAAGTAAAAATACTTTATTGCACCAAAAAATTAAGGATTGTAACATTGTGAGTTAATAGGTAAATGCAGTGCGGTAATATCCTTATTAACGATCGATTTATCATAATTACTACTGTCGAAATAATCACTGCCTTCCGATTCATTTGTAAAAACTGCAACCTCGATTTTGTGCGCTGGAAATTCGGCGTAGTAGATCGTTTATACTGTTTTTGTCTTGATTCAGAATACCACAGACTGAATAGTCATCCTAGTTTAATCTAAAGGCAGTGTAGAATACATGTATTTATTCTCAAAAAGGTTTTGTAATTAAATTTTTGAATTGTTGACAAGGTTTATTTTCCAATTAAGGTTTATTAATTTGTAAGTTAATTTTTTTCATATAAGTTAAGGTAAGAAATATACATTTTTAATAAATAACCTTTTGCTCAAACGATGAACGTACAGCAAAGAGACAAAAGCGTAGTCAGAAGTTATATGGCAATATGACATTTAAGGAATCGAGGTATGACTGCACTTTTGTCTTTTGACTGTACTAATGTGAGTTCCATGTGAGTTCCTTATTTCAACGCCTTGACAGATATATATGTGTGACGGATCCTTATATTTTTAACGCTACCGTTGATATTAAAAAAAAATTGCTATGAAATAGCTATTATTGACCAAGAGAGCAAAGAGAGTTAGACTCTCCATATCAAGACTGGCCAATTTTTCTTTTGTCGGGACACATCGCGACAAAAGAAAAATTGGCCAGTTGGTTGTGGTTGAATTGTCTTCTTTATGGTGCTTACTAGCTGCGCCCAGAGGCTTTGAGCGCGTAGAAATTTTGGGATAAAAAGTACCCTATGTACTATTCCCGATATTTTTCTACCCTTGTGCCAAATTCCATCGAAATCCGTCCAGTAGATTTTGCGTGATTGAGTAACAAACATCCTCACAAACTCAAACTCAGATCAAAACTTTCGCATTTATAATCGACCGAGCGAGCGCAGCGAGCGAAGCGTCTCAGTTTCCACTAGCCGAAAATTCTTTTGTCTGTCCGGATGTTATCGCCTACAGGTCGCATTTCTGAACCGATTCTCATGAAATTTTGTAAGCAGGTTCGGTAATTTTATAGAATTTTTTAGTCGAGCCAGTTTTTTGAAATTTTAAAAAATGGCCGAAATATATAAAAAAAACCTCATATCTCAGCTATTTAAAAAATAATTCAAAAATGTCATTAGACATTTTTGTTATTCTTATTAAGACGCATTTTTTTTGTTTGAACAACATAGTAAAATTCAATAAAACCGCTATAAATCCATATGTTATAGATTCTCATATGATAGTTCACAAAAAATCGATAGATGGCGCAGCAAAGCTTTTAATACTCGCAAAATCGCTAATACGTTTACAAGAGTGACTTGATTTATTTATTAAATAAAATTAAATGGTTCTTAAAAATCATATGGCTTTTTTTTGTCTTGCTTGGCTTTGAATTGTGTGTATTTATTTGGTTAATGGTATTGTATTGTGGATTGCTTTGCATGGTAGAATTATCTTGAACACTTGAAACAATTCTGATATCAAAAAACTTCATTGTATGATTAGAATCCTATTATAAAAAAAAAGTAATATATATAATACCTACATACTTACTAATCAGAGAGATTCAATTTCAAATTGAACTTTCTTTTTTGAACTTTAATTTTGTTGCACAAATAACATATACATACATATAACCAATAGGTACCATGCATTTCTGACGACCTCCGTGGCCTAACGGTCATCATGCCCCGGACGGCTACACCAGAGGTCCCGGGTTCGATCCCCGGTCGGGTCAAGATGGAAAATAATCTTTTTCAGATTGACGTGGGTTTTGGATATTTATCTATATGTATTTGTTATAAAATATAGTATTGTTAAATTAGCATCCCGTAAAGTCTTGAACTTACGTTTGGGCTAACTCAATCTGTGTGATTTGTCCGTCTATATTTATTTTTATATTATTTGAGGCAAAAAAGGCAGGTTTCAGTAATTTTTTTAGTGGTATTGACCAATTACAAGAACATGTTTCGGCTATTTTATGGGTAAAATATGAGAACTTTTTACTTTCTTTCCAGCATTGGTAGGTTGGCTTCAAAACTCTTTTTAGCCAGGGACACGGTAAAATATCGGTTATTTCGTGGAAGGGCTCGCGAGGTCTACTGTTCTGACAGAACCACTAGTATTAGTAGGATTCATTACTGAATGTTGGCAGTCAGCTCCTTCAATTTAACTTTATTCAGAGCCAGTCTGAATAGTTGTTCCACTGTTTTGATTCCCGTCCACTCTCTGATGTTCCTGAGCCAAGACATCTTCCGTCCTCCCACTCTACGCTTTCCGGCAATCTTTACCATCATCATGGTGGTTGCATTGTTGGTTTGTTTGTCATATTTCTGAATGGATCCTTACGAAACATGGCACACATAGACCTTGATTTATTTGAGTTTTTTAAATTAAATTTCACAGGTCATAACCTTTTTATGTCTTTCAGATGTTAAAACTAACGTTTTATTTAACATCTATGTTAACTGTAGTCTATGGCACTGTGGACTTCCGTTCTAGTTTGAATTTAACTGGACTTGACTGCGACGCATGGTGGGGACCTTCGGAGCATAGACATGAAGATACTAGTATAAAGCGGATTGAACTGGTATTTGCTGATGAGGTACTTGAAGATAAAGATTATATATATAGATATATATAAGATATTTGCAAAACTAGTGTAAATTGATACAACATATAAGCGTAACACGTGTGGTTCCCGGGTTAGAATAGGACCACTCCATCTCATTCCATGGATGTCGTAAGAGGCGACTAAGGGAAATGCTTCCGATGGGCAGCAGCGTCGGAAGCTCACAAAGCCAAAAAAACTGCGCTCGCCAACCCGCCTGCCAAGCGTGGTGAGTATGGCAAATCCCCCCAAAATCTTGGGGGAGACCATAATCCAGCAGTGGATATTTTGCGGTTGTAATGATGATGATGATAAGCTTAGAACCTTCCTACTAGAGTTATGGTCGATTCGATACATACTACTTAGACAAATGCAAAAAAAACTTACTTAATAATCTGATTATCTAAAAATAGTGAATTGGGACAATGTATTCTACCTATATTTAATTATGTCCGAGTCTTCAGCAAGTCAAACTCATTTGGTATGTTTCACAGATGATACAGGACCTCAAATACAGGTTGAGGCACCGCCGTCCCATCACCCCGTCTCTCGAAGGCACCTGGTTCGATTACGGCATCAACTCCCATGTTGCTGACGAGTGGCTCGACTACTGGGAGAATGGCTATCCTTTCAAAGAACGAGAAGATTTTATTAACAAATATCCACATTACATGACAAATATCCAAGGCCTGGATGTCCATTTTATCAGAGTTCGTCCGAAGGTATTATTTTTTTATTATTAGGGATATTACTCAAAACCTCTATGTCCGTATCATAACAGACAAATTCCAAGAGGGCCGCCTTCGCTGGTACGGCCACATTTTACGTAAATCGCCATATAGGAAACAGATGTCTGGTATGCCGCCACCGCCCGGTCCCGGCAGAAGGGGTTAACCCAAGAAGAGCTGGCTTTAATGGAGGATATGCGTGTCAATGATCTCACAACTAAGGATGCCGAAGATCGTCCGAAGTGGAGAAGAAAAAGTAGGAAAGCGGACCCTGGGCTCCGACGAATGCGACCGGGAAAGCGCTCAGATGAGAGAGAGAGAGATTACCCAAAGCTCGGTGGAGATGGTAGAATCAGCACATGCAGTAAACGATCCTTTGCCATAATTCATAAGTGAATGTCAATGTACTCTGTGTCCTAAGTGCTACCCATTGGTGTGATGATATCGTAGATTAACGTGAAGAACAAATTTATGTAAACGTACGTCGAGCACACATAACCGGAGAGCATGTATGAAGAGAGTGATGAGTGTAGAGGACGCAAGAGAGATCAGTAAGGATCGTATCAAGTGGAAATCGCTAGTCTCTGCCTACCCCCACAGGAAAAAGGCGTGATAATATGTATGTATGTACTTCGATAGCTCAATGACCCAAAGAGGATCTTGGCTTCCGATACTAGAATTTCACACTTAATAATTAATTCTCATGTAAACGTACGTATTTATTATTAGTAGTTAATTTATGTATCGCAGACGTATCCGATGTTAATTTCATAAATGTGTAAATCATCATAATCCGGTCATTAAAGTATAATTAATATCCACCCACTTATCACACATTATAATAATATTTCTCAACTGTTTCCCGCAGAGACTACGATGTTCCACTTGCTACGATCCCTATAAACTTTATACTATCTCTCTTCTTTTAAATCATCACTTCATACACACTCTCTGATTTATCAGTCTGCAATCTGATCGCAGTGCATTCACCGAGGTCGATCCTGACCAACTCTTCTATTTACTTCCATATTTAGCTATTTATTTCCGCTTCGTATTAACGAAAGCTATACCTTCGTAACTCTCTTTTCACCCATCCTCTGAACATGCGCAAACTATTTCAACATTCCTCTTTAAATGTTGGTCTCAATACGTCCTCTTCACTAAATTCAATATACTCGTATATTATCCGATTCAAAGTTTATCAAATATCTTTCTATGGAAACTATTGATAGCTCTAAGAGGGTTACCTCATTCATTTTTGCCTCTATTTCTATAACAACCTTGATCAGATCATCCTGCGTTGTTGGCGAGGTACGCGCAAAGTGAAAGACTCGGATGCTCGAAATAAACTCACTTTATTTTAGAATAATATGTTCCTTAAATACTAATCGGTTACACGTGATTATGAGGTATATATCTAAACACATATACACATAGTTAATGTAATCTATATAGGTATGTAAGTAGTTTGTTCCACGAGGGTTGCCGACAAACTGTTTCACAGTTTGGCAGAATATGTGAAAAGTAATTGTAAAATTTTTGTGTAATAAATTAATTAATTAAAAAAAAATTAAAAAACATAATGTAGTCCTATAGTATGGCGGATGACCACCACCACTTCCACCAAAATCTCAATTCTCCCAAATTTTCAGGTGCCAAAAAATGTGGAGGTTGTTCCTCTATTACTCACAAACGGGTGGCCCAGCTCCTTCGCAGAATTCTACGAAGTAATACCCCGTCTTGCAGCGTGGGGTAAAGAGAGAGACTTCGCTGTCGAGGTCATTGCCCCTACGATCCCAGGGTTTACAGTTTCTGAGGTAAGTAAGATCACTTATATACTTACCTCTAGAAAACTTGTTATGTAAATTAGTAGTTTGTTTAATTAGTAATTAGCAATGACGAAACATGTTATGTACACCTCAGTATGATTCAATTTTATTTAAATTGTGACAATAAATGAAAGAAATTCTATTTATTGAATATATTTTCAACCGACTTCCCAAAAAAGGAAGAGGTTATTATGTTTCGATGTATGTATGTTTTTTTTAATGTATGTTCGCTGATTTCTCCGCCAATTGTGGACTGATTTCCAAAATTGTTTTTTTATTCGTAATGGTGTATTCCCAAGTTGGTCCCACTTTAACCACGTCAGAATCTGTTCGGTAATTTTAAAGATACCTAACAAAATATAAAAATACCAATATTGCATTATAGAGCAAAAGCCCGCGACAGCATGCCCTTCCTTATTTTATTAAAACTCAAGATTTTCTGTGTATGTCCCCAACATAGAAAAAGCGATAAGCGACTATAAAAGTTGGTTCATGATTACTTAGGCAGATTATTTGTAGCAATAACATTTAAAGTGATAACTCAATTTTCTCAAAGTAAAGATTTTTAAAGATTTTATTTCTAATAATATTAGAAATCACGCCATCCATTACCAGGCAATTGGTGCAGATATACACCCCTGCTAGACATTGTAAGTTTTCTAAATTATAGTTATGTTTGTTTTATTATAAAAGCTTATATAATTTAATATTACTTTGGAAGGCCCCAAGGATGCTTTTTATACCTATAAAAATCATCCTTGCTATCCATATTACCTGCATAAGCAACTAAGACCCAAACTTCATTCCTAGTCGCTAATTTTATTTTACCTGTATATACCACGCAGAGGAAGGTTTTGTCGTCACGGGCTCTCGGTCTATTTATGTGCCAAAAATAATAGACAATTTGACATGTTCTGACATTTCAAATCAAACTGACATAAAAAGTTTCGAATTCTTAAGTCTTTATTTTCGGCCAGTGAAAGAAAAGTTTTATTTTTCCAAAAAAATGAACCTACTTCCATCATAAAACTTAAAATCATGAAATAACAATAAAGAAAAATGAATTAGCATGCTACCTACTGAATGTTATTTCATGATTTTAAGTTTTATGATGGAAGTCGGTTCATTTTTTGGAAAAAAGTTTTCTTGGTGATTGGTTTATCAACAGTTTACAAACACACCAAATTACCAACAGTTTATAATATAACTGTGACACTTATATTTTACCTTACCCACCAACCTTACCTGATTCTTATTGAGATTTTTTCAGGCTGCAGTGAGGTTGGCTTGGGAGCTCCAGAAGTCGCAATTATATTTAGGAAACTCATGCACAGGCTTGGCCATAGGAAGTATTACATGGCCAGTTCCGACCTGGGATACGTTATATGTAACGTCATAGCTACTGTGTACCCTGAGGTATGTTATCATAATTTGAAAAAAAAAATAAAAAAAAATCGTCATCAAGATTAACACAAGTTTAAAACATATAACATGCATTCACAAACACTAAAACGAATCGAAATTCCGTTTAAATAGGAAATTGTTCAACGAATTTTCGGATAAAAAAATGTATGTTCTTCCCTTGTACCAAATTTCATCGAAATCCGTCCAGTAGATTTTGCGTCAAAATTGCGTATCTTATCTTAACACGTGGGGTCCGAGGTCCGGAAGTACTTCAAACCTAGGGTTTTTTGTACTTACCCCAATGCCTTACTCACCCGCATCGGGAATTCTGAAGAAGGACTGCATTACCTTCAGAATATCACCTATTGCGGTGAAGTGCCTATAGTCCTCCAGGGCAGGATATGCTGATCCCAGGAGGTTCAGTCGCTGGTTTGCCAACGAGTTACAATAACACTAAATGTGTTTCATGGACTCCTCTGCTTCCGCACAGGCCCTGCACAGTGGGCTGTTGACAAGTTTCAATTTGTAGAGGTGACTGCGATTTTCAAAGTGTCCAGTCAAGGCCCCAATCAGAATTCTTGTCTATATTCTGCTATACTTGCAGATTTCTTTGAGCCACCTGGTGTTGCCTTCACCAAGCATTGCCTTTGAGTATGTAAGTCCATCCTGTGCATTCCATTCGGAACTGTGTCTATCTTGTTCAGGTCCTATTAAAGACTCACTTGAACCCTTCCTTGCCAACTCATTCGCATTCTCGTTCCCCTCAACCCCAATATGACCATGTGATTGAGTAACAAACATACGTGTGGGAGTGCATAAATTAAAACTTCGCATTTATAAATATTTGTGGGATAAAAACAGCAAGTTTTTTGCACTATTATTCCAAATTCTGTGTCTAATATATATTGTTTTAAAGTCATGTAATATAAAATATCATATTTCAGGATGTCCTCGGCTTCTACACGCAATTCGTCGGACTATTGACATTCACGTCCAGAATACCGTTTCTTCTTTCTGCGATTCCTCTTTTAAACAATTCACATATCGTTGGCAATTTCTCGATAGGAAGAACTAGGAAGGATGACATACAACAAATGGCGTATTTTTACCACCAGGCCACTACGCCTGATACAATAGGTAAGTATGACTGGATTGCATCAAGATTTAACAGATACAGAATCGCATCTTCTACCCTTACGGGGCAGACAGAGCCGGGAGTCGTGAGACCGAGAAGCGTGACCTTCGACGCTTAGCTGAATAGTGGACTTACTGATGGGATGGGATTAAAATTAAAGTTATTATAAAAGCGTCAACGTTAACAGTAACATTGACGTTGATTGAAAGGCAAATAAGATATCTAATTTCTGATTGCAGGTATTGCTATGAAAGATTCTCCATCGGGCCTACTTAGTTATTTGGTACAATTCTTCTTCTTCGGTCGAGTTTTGGATAGGAGGGAGAATGCTGGCGTCAGAGTCGACAATCATATCCCGAGGGATGTCTTAATGGATAATATTATGCTGTATTGGATGACTGGTAGTATAGGAACCAGTATGAGGATGTATGCAGAGACCTTTAATAGGAGGGTGTGGGCTATGAACATTGATTGGTAAGTTATTGTTCCTACATTTTTAGGCTTTGCTATCTCAAATAGTAATAAGGAACTCTTATAGGATTATATTATTATCCGTCTGTCTGTCGCCGTCGACGAAGAGGACGAATGAGAAATGTCATCCATTGTAAAAGAACTGTTAGGTATCGTAAAACGCAGTGGTTGAAGGATAGATTCTCAGCCACGCGTAGGCGTCATCAAAATTCTCGCGTAGATATTCCCGGTTGCATCCTTAGCGGTTATGTTTCAAAGTCCTGGGGTGTATCAATTTTTTTCCGATTTCAGAAGGGAATCAAAATCTTAGGGATACGTTTTTCATGATGTTTTCCTACACTGATACCAATTGGTGATCAATAAAAGTGGTAACTTAAACTACTTTTTCTTTACAGGACTCCGTCACCCGTGCTCACATGGATAACTGAACCACAATATGAGCTCATCCACCACCCTTACTGGATTCTTAAGAAGAAATATCCAAACCTGATCAGTTACAAAATTTTGGACTTTGGGGGACATTTCTTTGCTTACGAGTTTCCGGAGTTCGCTGCCCACGAAGTCCTGACTGCCATAACTGTTTTTAGGAAAAAACTAACAGCAATTGAAATATAATTTATTGTTTGTTCTAGTATTTTAGCACTTATTATTATCTTCACAAACTTTGCAGACGTACGTCAAACCTTGCTGTACTTTGTACTTATCCCAATGCCTCACTCATCCACACAGGGAATTCTAAAGAATTGCTTAAGACCTTCAGAATATCATCTGTTGCGAAGTGCCTTTATTCCTCCAGGCCCGGATATGCTCAAATGCTTTTCCTAGGAAGATGAACACACTAACTTTTACTAAGAAATTACCTAAGTGTCTAAGTAAAAAAAATTACAATGACGCGACACGATCAGATAATTAGGTAAATTACTTAGTTAAGCAATTGTGACTTCAGTTGACGTTATTCAGTGTTCGTGAATGGGTCAAAGTGTATCTTAGCCAAGGTGAGATATAATTTTTATAACTATTATATTTTTTACTAAATAAATAGGCATATTTTTTACTAACAGTTTATTGTTAACAAGCTTATATTTTAATTATGTTGCATGTTTATGGATGATATACTATTAGTGAAGTGAGCAGTCAACCAATGCCGGTTTCCCCACGATGTTTTTTTTTTTCACCATTACCGCTGATGGTGGTCGATGAAAATAACTGTTTTTATATAAATCAAACTGAACAAACCTGAGAGTCCAATAGAATCTTCCATTTGGTAGCTAGACTTCATCTCTCTCTTTAGTCGTATTTCCTCATAACTGAGGGTCGTGATCATTATATGGAATGAAACACACACAACGACTCTCTTGGCAATTTTAATAAAGTGGTGCGCATTGCCTTCTCCATTTCACACACTAGCTGATAATCATCAACCAGAGTGCAGGTTTCCCCACCATGTTTTTCTTCACCGGAAGCAAGTGGTGGTCGATGAAAACTAACATGAGTCAGATTGGTATACAAACTCATGTAGCCCAGGCAGGATTCGAACCTGGGATTTTGCATCCACAGGCGGGCGCAATACCACTCGGCCACCACCGCTTCAGCTAGACTTTATAGCTGATGACAAAACGGAAAATAAAAATACCTTTTCGAAGCAAGCTTCAAGACGGGAGCTTTGACGGGAGTTAAAGTACCGTTTTGTAGCCGGTTTCGAAATGGGATTTTTATTTCTCGTTTCGTATCCAGCTACTAAATGGTCCAAAGAGGTTTCTCGGACGTATGTCTGTCTGGCCATTCGCCGACTGAGCCATCATGCCACCACCATTCCATAGCGCAAACTAGTATTTTAGTAGTACATAATATCTCGATGGCGCAAACCCATCGAGTTTAGGCACATTAAAGTTTAACAAGAACTTCTAATCCTTGAATCTCGATCCAAGAATCCTTTCAATAAAAACTTAAAGGTAGGTAAGGAAGGTACACTCATCAGCATAATAATCGAAATCCATTGCATATTCGACATTATTACTTCCACATAAGATGCATGTAGTGTGACTTGATATGTAATTGACTATGCATCCGAAATGTCTGTAATTTTCAACAATGCTTGTTTACTAGATATAATATCTTCAAGAATTGATAGACATGTCATTGATCGTCATCGAGTCATGATTTATGTTAATTTTTCGTTTAACAATAAAGGTATACACTTTGACCCGAGAAATGTAAATTAATTATAGAAATCTTCACAGGTAATTTATATATTATGTTAGACATAAGAAAGATATTACTGGCAAAAGAACACAGGTAAGAACGATCAGCGAATATGAAGTTTAGATCATGGTTTGTTGTCAACTGTTCTATTATCGTCTTCCCAACCATATCCATCTATCTTTTATTTGGCCTTTCTCTTCTCCTTTTTCTTTTCACTTTCAGATCTAATACTATGTTGTTCTTCTCTTTTCTCATCTCATGTCTATGCCAACTCAGCCTATAATATACTAATTACGTATTATAATGATGGCTTTATTGCTGTAATTTCAGATGGTAAAACTACTCTTTCCCATCCTGGCTATCGTAACAGCCGCGGTATGCTACATATACTTCAGACCGCCGCCTCCTTACCAGAATTGGATTATAACAAGTGGTGGGGACCGACTGAGAAGCAAGCAAAGCAGGATAGGAGTGTCAGGCCTTTTAACGTCAGTTTTAGTGATGAGGTAAGGAGAAACATTTTGTTTACCGAATTTTGTCTAGAATGGCCAATGAAATGTAAAAGTAATGTGGATAATAGTAGCTTCTCTTCATTTAGCTAACATGCTCCATATGCACATATAGGTATACTTAGCGTATTCCCTACTTAGCGTAAAATAAAAACGGAACTTATTTTCTTGGTGACCTTTCGTAGGAGGAGATACAGACATATTTCTTTCTACAATCGATGATAGGTCGGAAAGATCTTGTGATGAATAAGATTATCACAGATAGATTTTTAATACATAAGATCAAACGAAAAATTGGTAATTAAGTTGGAAAATTACACCTTTGCTTAGGTACCTTATAATATCTAGTCAAAATGCTTGTTTTCGACAATCTGCACTGGACGAAGAAAATACATCTTTACATTTGCCACAGATAATATAATACCCTAGTACATTTGCAGATGATACAAGACCTAAAATGGCGTCTCAAGAACCACCAACCCTTCACGCCTCCCTTAGAAGGGGTAGCCTTCGAATACGGCTTCAATACCGTCACGCTCCAACCTTGGCTTGACTACTGGGCTCACAAATATCCATTTGGAGAGAGGCAGAATTTCTTAAATAAGTACCCTCATTTTAAGACTAATATCCAAGGTTTGGATATACATTTCATCAGGATCAAACCGAAGGTAAGGAAATAGGTATATTTTGCTTTTTCATCGTTCTCCCCTTGTTGCATCAATTTTGAATCTCTTCCCTCATCAATCATCATTCCTTGTCCAAAATAATTTTAACCTAATTTTTACGAAGCAAGGAAGCGCTGGATGCAATCGCTTTCAACCGGTCATTTTAGATATCCATGGAAGAGGCTTATGTCCGTCCAGCAGTGGACTACCTACGGCAGAAATAATGAAGAAAGTTTTACTCAGGAACGGTGACCAGACCAGTAATATAGTCAATCGGAATTTTTTAACCTTTTTCGCTACATATTTTAACACTTAGGGGTCATATATCTATAGGTACTTCCTTACTCCCCGGAAAACGAAAATCACGAAATTTGCATTTTGCAATTTAGGTATGTTTTTCTAGGATTCCTTACATTAAAAGTTAAAAACGGAACCCTTGAAAAACCGTTTAGTTGTCCGTCTATCTGTTAATTTATCAGCCTGTTTTTCTTATTTACCTGATTCTCCTCAGGTGACATCAGGAGTTCAAGTAGTCCCAATGCTGCTATGCCATGGTTGGCCGGGCTCCGTCCGTGAGTTCTACGAAGCAATCCCATACTTGACTGCCGTCAGTAAGGATAGGGACTTCGCGTTGGAACTCATCATACCTAGTCTGCCTGGATATGGATTCTCAGACGTAAGTACCGTTCTGTCAATGAAGGATATTAAAACAATTATTTCTTACCGTACCGTCGTTTCGTTCCAAAATTCTTTATTTCCAGTCTATATTTTTCTTTTCCTATGTGAACGCACCTTTAAACTTTCATAACGCGTTCTTAATATGCTTTCTTTTATACATAAGCTAATCACTTTTAAATTATTTATTTAATGGCCATGGCCTGTACATAATACATTCACTTACTGCTATAAGAAAGAAATATCAGTGCCTGAGAATTATTAAGAGCAAATAATATTTTGTGTAAATTCGACACGACATAGTTATTATTCTGTGTAAGTAAACAGTATAAATTCTCTCTGAAAATCGGCATGAGTTCACCGAAGTAAAGGTACTTCTAAGCGTCTTGGCTTCTTTCAGTTTGGTGTGTAAAACTATAAATAATTACGATGATTTTAGAAGTATGATGACTTGATTTGCCAGTTACAAAGAGTTTTGCATCATGTAGAGCAGGATGAGAAAGTGATTTCTCTGTTTTGTACTATAGGCAGCTGTGCGCCCCGGCCTCGGAGCAGTGGAAATATCTATAGTCTTCAAAAACCTGATGAAGAGGCTCGGCTTTCAAAAGTTTTACTTCCAAGGAGGCGATTGGGGAGCCTTTGTTGGCTCTAGTATGGTTACGTTGTTTCCTGAGGTAACTGTTCTACTACTTATCTATTTACTCAGTAAATAACAGATAAGACGTCCGTTGTAACTTTATTTATTTATTTAAACTTACACAAGATACAATTTTATTTGTTTAACAAATTTGTTTATTTAAACTTACGCAAGATACAAGTAAAAGTACAATGAGCTACCAGGTCCCGCAGAGAACACTAAGTGGGTGCAATATGTGAGTTAACTCACATAAACTCTTAATCTCTCGTATTGTTAACGAAAGTCTAGAGTTATTTTGGGCACAGTTAGAAAGGAAAGAGAAGAGAATCAACCTGGTCCTTCGTATTAGTGGGATCCGTTCATTCGCATAAATTCTTTGATGATGAGGAGTAGGTTGCTATAACTGAGCTACTAGATAATTCATAGGCTGATTGATATGTAAATGCATTCTTTCAGGATATTCTAGGATACCACACTAATATGGTTTTCTCATCAGCTCCTATTGTGTCTATACTAACGGGTATAGGCTCAATCTACACCCCTTTGGTAGTAGAAGACAAATACGCAGACAGATTGTACCCATACTTCACAAAGTTCCTGCCAAATATTATTCAGGAAACTGGATATCTGCACTTGCAAGCAACGAAACCTGATACTGCAGGTTAGTTATACTTATATTGTTTATTATAAAAGCCTTAAAAATTGTATCGTCTTTCGAGGCCTTGAAAATAAAATCGTTTTTTTTAAATAAGGCCTTTACAAAATGACACTTTTTTGTCAAATAAACTGTTGGACCAATAAATCCTAAAAGAAATGACTTGGCTCATGTTTTTTTTTTTCTCTTATAGTATCAATACGTTAGATTAATCGACTAGTCTTATTGATCTTCGTCTTTTTGTCAATTTAGATAAATTAAACCCTCTTATATTAACCAATCAAAAGCAACTTGCCTCTAGTATCTTCCTAAGCCGATAACATAAGAAGTTTTTGTAATGCATAACAATTGGTCTTTATCTGTAAATTTCAGGCGTGGGTCTAAGTGACTCCCCTGCGGCACTCCTTGCGTATATTCTAGAAAAATTCTCCACCTACACTCGCATGGACAATCGATACCTACCTGATGGGGGTCTGGAGAAGTCCTTCACTAAAGAACAGCTCATCGACAACCTCATGCTGTACTGGTCTTCGAATTCCATCACCACTTCGATGAGGCTGTATGCTGAGACGCTCAATAAGAAAATTATTGATATGAGGCTGGATGAGTAAGTACATTTATAAGTAAACCAAATACTGCTTCCCTAGTATATAGTCATTGTAATTGTAACAAACAGCTAGAGAAACAAATGATGTGGTTTTTCGTTAACCTAAAACTAAATGGTGTTTAAAATATGTACTCTATCTGATGTATGTTTCTCAATTACGCAAAATCTACTGGACGGATTTTCGTCACATTTTGTACCCATGAAGAAAAATACCGGTACAGTGCATTTGCTACTTTATATCTCAAAATTCCCAGCTCCGGGGTGTAGCTAGTCTTATATACGTTCTTCGTTTCAATAGAAATCTACAGAGTTCTGCTTATGCCTCCTTAAGATTGACAGTCAATAAGTAAGTAAGTAAAAGTACTTTATTGCACCAAAAATTATGGACAAAAACATTGTGACATAGATAATAGGTAATGCTTACAACAAAAACAGTCCTTAGATTTTGTTATCTTCACAGGATACCAACTCCCGTACCGACCTGGGCATTACAAGCTCGCCACGAGATCTCCTTCCTCCCTCCTTGGATGATAAGGTTCAAGTACCCCAACTTACTGAACGCCACCATGCTGGACGAAGGCGGCCATTTTATTGCTTTGGAGATGCCTGCAGTCTTCGCAACAGATGTTCTTAATGCTGTCAAGGCTTTCAGAGATTATCATAAGGATAAGGCTCAGTGATATGGTATTGTGAATAAATAATGTGATGTAAAAAATGTTACTTTTTCTTATTATTTCCTTATGTTCTTTCTTTAGCTAGTCCTCGTTCGATTCCGGGGTTTATAAATAAATATAGATAATGACAAAGAGGGGCATGAGATATAAGGAGATCAAAACTCTTTATATCTGGTGGCGCTGAAGCCTAGGTAATGTGTTTCGGACTTTTTTTATATAGTCAAAAGCAAACCCTGCTTTTGACCATAATCTTGCCAGAGGGCAGAGATGAGGTCTACAGTGTAGCGAGCTTACCTAGAAGCAGCCTATTAACTCTGGGATTAAAGAGAGTCAGGTTGTATGTGCTCGAAAACACAGACGCAAGGGAGTTCCATTCTATCGCTGTTGACGAAAAGCGCTTGGTGCGTGCGAAGGGAATATCAACCAAGAAGGGATGATAGCCTGCAGTGCGTTTGAATGTCCGATTGAAATAGGGACAGGCGGTATTGTATCAGTTTATGCAGCTCAAGAGTACACTCCCCGAAGTAAAATCTGTAGAAAACAGACAGGCAGCTGTAATTATATAAGCGCTAAATGGAGAAGAACTTAATTTCTTTTCTAAAAGTTGAATTAGATCGACCGTGAGTGGCTTGAAGGTGAGCAAAAGATGGTAAGTAACGCCAATATGGCTGTGTTTTATTCCACTCGCATCGTATCCGGTCCGTTGTTGCCAGGTTTCGGCCCTGGCAGCAAATCGCTTGCATAAAATATGACCTAAAATTTTCCTTCAAAATTTTTTCCTCATATTTTTGAGTCTTTAATTTAATGATTTACTTTTATAAAAATATAAATAAAACTTCAATACCCAGGTCAAACTACAACATAAATATTACTAATTGACCACTACGCACTAGAAGCAACATCAAAATAATATTGAATTAAAAAGTATATAAAAACCTCATCATGATTAATCAAGTTTCCTTACATGTAAACAATAATGATGCCAGAGATATTATTAAACTCTTCAAATTCGGTCATTATTAATCGCGAAATGGAGGGGATAGACTTATTGCTCCCCTCTGTAAAAAGATAACAGCCAACATGCACGATCAGGAAAATATATTATCACATCAGTATACCGGTGAAGAAGCTAACGATACAACGCGAACCAGAAAGGTAAGACACCGTGAAGTCTAAAAACTGTAGTAAATTTTATCCAATAATTTTACATTTATGTATTTTTTTGTTTAATTATAAATTTAAGTACTTACAAAAATTCTAGTCTAAAATAAATTATATTATATTATATTTTATAAACACGTTAAATTTGATTACCTATGTTCACCAACTACATTGTTTTTACAAGTACCTATGTATGGAAATTCTAACTAAATTTGACTTACTTTAACTTTTCCTTTTAATTTCCTCAATTCGAATAAAATTGGTAAGTATCTGCATGCCACAATATTAAATATTTATGTAAACTTATCTGTTGTACACATTATCAGAAATACCAACAAAAATCAACATTTGCCTCATCTTGCAATTTTATACCCAATAGCCTTTACACAGGATTAAAAATTGCAATGTGGTAGAATATAATACTCTATTGAGGCCTTATCGTTTATGTAATAAGGTTGAAAACGACTGTTGGTAAACAGAACAGATAACACTAATTTAAATCTAAAAATATATGCGCAATGACTCGTGTATTTGGACATGGCAACAAGAGGGACTCGTATCAAACTTATGATTTACTATATGCGCCTCAAGGCGTCGGGTAAAAAGTAACTTCCTAAAGTTATTCCAGGTTATATTCTACCCGTGTACCAAATTTCATCATAATCCGTCCAGGAGATTTTATGTTATTGAATAAAACTTACTACAATTTGTACCTAAAATTCCAGAGGCCCCAGGATATGGCCTTGAGCGCGAACGCAAAATCTTTTTTTTTTACAGTCAATTGTAATTATGTGATATTATGGGTTGTATGCGGTTTCTGTTTAGCCTTATTGTTTGCATGGGCCATTGGTCTAGATGTTTACATTACGACTGCATGGACCATACTTTGCTAGTTCAAGTTTGATTAGGACATTGCAGTTTGAATTCTTTGAATTGGTAGGTATGTACTGTACAGGCACGAGCAATTTTAGACCTTATCCCATTGACTTAAGGATCGAAGTGTTTACATATTAATGCTCGTGACTGTACATACATACTTACTACGATACTTACAGACTGTTGTTTCTTCTCTCTGGGGAAATACTTTGGTTACCTACTGAAGTATTTCCTTCAATGATGATTATATATTTGTGAGATTCTTCGTAGAAGAATCTTCTCAAGGCATCTTATTAAAATGTTGTTATGTTCCATACTACTATCACCAATTAGAAGACAGGATACTTGGTTACTATTCAAGTTACATTTTTTTTCTTCTTTTTACAGAAATGGGTAGAGTACTAACAGTCCTGGCTGTAACAGCCATCGGTTTGGGGATATGGTATGCCTGTCCGTGTCAAGACTCTCCACAGATACCCAAACTGGACTTGGAAGAATGGTGGGGACCTAATGAACTGAGGGGGAAGACTGACAGCAGTGTACGACCGTTCCAGATAAAATTTGATGATGCAGTAAGAATTTTTACTTGTATTACTCTTTTTTGTAGACTGTTATCTAATTAATCGACCTGCTATTGACGAAATAAAAAAAATCGAGGTAGGTATATCATTTGTGTCAGAAAGGAAAAAATGTATTCGTCAGAATTAGTAGATTTATTTTATTAGTCGTTATGAGAAGAGAGAAGCACGGCGGTACCATAGTGAAAAGATTACTAGATCTAAAAGTCATTGTAAATAGATTTAGATGAAACCATAGAATTTATAAAATCATTACACATGACATGTTCATCATGATATGACAAAAGTTGCATCGTAGTATGAAACGGCAGAATGGAAGGTTGACAGATAATATCGGACCGAGAAAGATCAGATAGAAAAGACTCAAAATGAATTGCGATATAAGTAGACGGAAAAAGACTTTCCCATTTAGTAATAAGTGCCAAAGATTTTTGAACAATGCTTATTTACTTATAGCTTCTTGTTTTCATTCTAGCTAGTACAAGACCTGAAGTCTCGCCTCAAGAACCATCGTCCCTTCACTCCTCCATTAGAAGGTGTTGGGTTCGAATACGGTTTCAACAGTAAAACCCTGGAAACGTGGGTCAAATACTGGGCTGAGCAGTACCCCTTCAGTGAACGAGAGAAGTTCTTGAATCAGTTCCCTCAGTTTAAGACCAATATCCAGGGCTTGGATATACATTTCATCCGGGTTAAACCACAGGTATGTTTGAAGTTCACCATGATACCAATAGACAACACGGACCCGAGACGTGCGTCTATGTCAGCGTTGCTCGTGATTGACCTTTTGGTCAAATATAAATTAGTAGTGCGAGACATTGATAAATCTGTCACGCACGGACAAAATTGCTTAGAAACACATACGATAAATAATTTTTTATTTATCCACTACTTCAACCTGTACCTATACCCACGGGAAATAGGCATGATGATATTTATGTATGAATTCTCCAGGTCCCTCAAGGAGTTCAAGTAATCCCTCTCCTCCTGATGCATGGATGGCCAGGCTCCGTACGGGAATTCTACGAATCCATACCTCTACTCACCAAGCAGAGGGATGGTTACGATTTTGCGTTTGAAGTCATCGTACCAAGCATACCTGGATATGGATTCTCTGACGTAAGTACTTTTATCCTAATGTGTCCCACTGTAGTTGTATCTAAATTTATCTCTCAAGTTCTATAATAATCACATCAATACTATCCGTTTGACTCAGCACCAAAAGATGCATAAAGTATGTTCAAACATGAACCATTATCGTGTCAATGAACATACCTACTTATCTTTTTTAATTCTATTACAAATATTGTGTAATATTTTTCAACTCTATTGAGTTGTTTATTAAGTCAATCACGGTGACACAACAATAAATGCATTTAAATGAGTTGTCTGCCTTCTCTGGGTCAGAACCCAGAATGTAAAAAAAAATTGAAATGAATGTCAGTTACTATCTGTCTGTGGCACAGTTGTAAAAGTCCCGATTTCGATCCTTGGTCAGTTCAAGATGAAAAGTAATCTTTGTGTATTTATGTTTTAGGTTTTTAAGTACAGTTAACCACCAAGTAGCTGGCGGGTGATCCACTTCTCTTTTAGCATTCGGGAGGGCCAATGCATTGCGTCTCATTTGTTCATGTCATTCTTTTTATGGTTGTATTTTCTTGGTACTATATTTATTAATTATTTATTTATTCCAGGGTGCCGTCCGTCCAGGCCTCGCTGCTCCTCAAACAGCCGTTATCTTTCGCAACCTGATGCACAGGCTTGGCTTCAAGAAGTTCTACATCCAGGGAGGAGACTGGGGTGCCTTCATCGCTTCCTGCCTCGCCACTCTTTTCCCTGATGAAATACTGGGTCATCATAGCAACGCTGCTATTGTTCAGGTTAGTCCTAGCATGGCATGCTAGCGTTTGTTTGTTTATTTCTCGCTTTTTAAAGCGATTTGATCTCAAATTCTTGACATGAGCTTATATGCTTCATATCGTAAGTTGAAAGGTATAGGTCAAGAAATTCTAAATGCAGGGTGGAAACTTGGTACTTTCTTCCTTCTAGTCTTGATACGGTGTTTTCTAATGTTAGCCATAGTACTTAATCACCTGATCTTGTTCGAATTATCTTAACTCTGGTTCTGGCTATTTCCAATAAAAATACTTACTACTGCAGCGCACGACCCGTAGTGGGTCTTGGTTTTCGACACTACTTGACGCCATTTCCATCTTCAGTCTTATTCCATCTCTCGCTAGTCGCCAACTTTGAAGCTACCTAGATTTTTCAGAACCTCATCGCTCCAGCGACACCTATTGCGCCCGACTGGTCTACGGCCAATCGGCAAAACGTAGTCCAAAAAACTATTTGTTTTTAATTTCTCTTCCAGTCCAGCGGCAATTTCCTGAAGCTGTTCCTTGGAGCCTTCATGCCGTCTCTAGTGGTAGACTCCAGCTTGGCCGACCGCATGTACCCGTTGTCAAAGTACTTCGAGTTCATACTTGAGGAGTTCGGATATATGCACCTACAAGCCACCAAGCCTGACACCGTTGGTAAGTTTTTTGAAAATTGAGAGGAATGGCCAGCTAGCTGTCCAGCATAGGGAGATAAAAAATAAATGGAGTACGATCAGGATCTAAATTAATGAAATCGGAAAGATAAACTTAAAATCAATGTACAACATATAATAAAACAGTAAAAGTATTTTGTCTGTACATTTAGTATTTTTGACTGAAATGGATAGAGGAACACTTAAAAAGAATAATAGAAAGCAAAAAATTTTTTTTGGAATTTCTTTTCTGTCTGTCTGTCTGTCTGTCTGTATGTATGTACGCGTTTCACGCAAAAACTACTGGACGGATTTGAATGAAACTTTTTTATTGTATAGCTATTAAGTCTGGGCAACATATAGGCTATAATTGATTTTGAAAACTGGAACACCTGATGAAGAACCTTAACAGAACAGCTAAACTATAAGAAATATGGAAATGGCGCCTTAGCAAAAGTTGTTCAACCTGATGAGCATTTTCTGCTAAAGTATAAAAATTTAAGATTTTGGAATATCTGATGAAGAACTCCAAGAGACTAGCTACTCTATAAAATAAATGGAAATGGCGCCTTAGCAAAAGTCGTTCCACCTGATGAACATTTTCTGTTGACGTATAAAAAACGAAGATCAGGATCATCTGATGAAGAACTCCAATTTTCTACTGACGTATAAATATTGAAGATTTGGAACATCTGTTCCCATTCATCAACATATATTCCCGCGGGACACGGAATAACCAAATGGCTGCAATGTTGAGTACTAGGTACTACAGTTTGGAACACATAAAGATTTTTCATCTAAGTTAAACTCACGCGGGCGAAGCCGCGGGCAACAGCTAGTGTCGATATAAAATGCTAAAGAAATAATGCATGAAATTTAACAATAGATATCAAATTAGGTTGCACTTAGGTAGGTAGGTACCTAAACTTATTTTTAAGAGTCAAAGAACCTTAGATACTCATATGGCTTCTTCCTTTTTACTTTTTATTGTAATTGTGAGTTTATCTATTCCTTATATTTCAGGTACATCCATAAACGACTCTCCAGCTGGTCTTCTCGCTTATGTTTTGGAGAAGTTCTCAACCTGGACCCGCATCGAACACAGAGCCAAGGTCGACGGAGGCCTGGAGTTCCGCTTTACGAAGGACCAACTGATTGACAACCTCATGATGTACTGGACCTCCAAGTCCATGACCACAGCTATGAGGTTCTACGCTGAAAATACGAGTAAAAAGACCTTTGGATTGAAATTAGATGAGTAAGTAGTACACGATGATATTGATTCAAAAGACAACCTATTTTTTCAACCGACTTCCCAAAAAAGGAGGAGGTTATATGTTTCGATGTATGTATGTTTTTTTTTTATGTATGTTCGCCGATTTCTCCGCCTACAGTGGACTGATTTCCGAAATTGTTTTTTTATTCGTAATGATATATACCCAAGTTGGTCCCATTTTAACCACGTCAGAATCTTTTCGGTAATTTTAAAGATACCTAACAAAATATAAAAATACCAACATTGCATTATAGAGCAAAAGCCCGCGATAGCATGCCCTTCCTTATTTTATTAAAACTAAAGAGTTTCTGTGTATGTTCCAAACATTTAGTGACTATAAAAGTTGGATCATGATTACTTAGGCAGATTATTTGTAGCAATAACATTTAAAGTGGTAACTCAATTTCCTTAAAGTAAAGATTTTTAAAGATTTGATTCCTAATAATATAAGAAATCACGCCATCCATTACCAGGCAATTGGTGCAGATATAAACCCCTGCTAGACATTGTAACTTTACTAAATTATTTGTTTTATTATAAAAGCTGAATTTGTTATTTATAAAAGCTGAATTTTTGTTTTATTATAAAAGCTGAATTTAATATGTATTACTTTGGAAGGCCCCGAGGGTGCTTTTTATACCTATAAAAATCATCCTTGCTATCCATATTACCTGCATAAGCAACTAAGATCCAAACTTCATACCTAGTCGCTAATATTTTTAACTCGTATATACCACGCAGAGAAATATTCAGCATTTTTAAAATAAGGAAGGTTTGGTCGTCGCGTGCTCACGGTCTATTTATGTGCCAAAAATAATAGACAATTTGACATGTTCTGACATTTCAAATCAAACTGACATAAAAAGTTTCGAATTCTTAATTCTTTATTTTCGGCCACCAGTGAAAGAAAAGTTTAAGTTTTTATTAAAGAAAATGAAAAGGTGTAAAAGCACTAAAAATGATAAAATAAAACTTTTTCCAAAAAGTGAACCGACTTCCATAATAAAACTTAAAATCATGAAATAACAATAAAGAAAAATGTATTAGCATGCTACCTACTGAATGAGGTGAAGTCGGTGCCAAATTTAATATTAAATAATATAAATTAACATTAGAATCATGTAGGTACATATACAAAATGCCTAGCTAAACAAATATTACATAGTCCTGCACTTGGCACCGACTTCACCTCATTCAGTAGGTAGCATGCTAATACATTTTTCTTTATTGTTATTTCATGATTTTAAGTTTTATTATGGAAGTCGGTTCACTTTTTTGGAAAAAAGTTTTATTGGAAAACATTTTCGGGAAACCTGTAGTGAACCTGTTAGTAAATTAAATAGTCAGCTAGTGAGCTGACTATTTAATTATTAGCGTGTATGTCAACTGCCGAACAGTCATGTCAGACTCCTTTAGGCGACTTGGTAAAAATCTGATACCAGTACCTATTACTTTAAAACACACTATAAGAAAGCAGACCCATTTTTCGTAGAAGTAGAAATTGCTACAGGGTAAGTCTAAAGAACGCATATCTCGTAACACGTATGAATATTTCATAAAACGCAGTCGGGTAAATGCATAGAGCTTCAATGTTAACCTGAATATAGATAAGATAGTTAAATAATTAGATTTATTTGAAATCTAGAAAAGAAAATAGAGATAAAAAGGATACTATTTGACACTATGTTTTTATTGACCATCCTGTAAACTGATAATGATAGAGGGTCAGTGACTAGTTTGTTCTCAGACTTTGATCAATAATAACTGTTGATTGAAGTTTGCAGATCCTTCTTGGATTGGATTCTTATCATACGCCCTTCATTTCCAGGCAGAGGCATTTGATTTTACAAACAATTTCTTATTTTCAGAATCAAAACCCCCGTCCCTACCTGGGCCCTTCAAAGTAGGCACGAACTTATGTACCAACCACCAAGCTTCCTCAAATCTAAATACACCAACTTAATAAACACAACAGTCCTAGACGACGGCGGCCATTTCTTCGCGTTCGAGCTTCCGCAAGTTTTCGTCGACGACGTGTTCAAAGCTGTGAAAGCTTTCAGAGAATGGCATGCGAAGAGGAAAACTGAGCTGTGATGTGAATAATATTAAGTTTTGTTAATAAAGTTTGTTACATAATTGTGTTTTGTTTTAAACTTTTATATGAGAATAAAGGGTTATCGTATTTATGATCACTAGTTGGTGCTACTGGCGATTAAGGTCATGTCAATAGTACAATACTGTCATTTGAATTTGACACATTGACAGCGCTGTACCATCTGACAGAAGTCTGCCCCTACTCCTTACGAGTAGGGAGACTACTGACATCTGGTGGAATATTTGATACACGCTCCCTTTAGTTCCTAGTTTAAAATCACTTCTTCTTCTTAGCGTTCAAATTTGTAAGGACCCATACGATGCCAATGACACTGCATTATATTTGGTGTCATATAAAGGTTTTTTAGCATAGCAGGTAGTAGGGCATGCAGGGCAAGATAATAAGTGTGCCATAGTTTGGGAAGAAGAATCGCACAGATAAGCGAAAAATCCCTAAAATGGAGGGGGGAAGGAGATTATGAAATTAGTTCAATAAAAGAGCAAATTAGATGTAAAAGACAGAAGTATTATACTAATCCTAACTAATATTATAAATGCAGAAGTAAGTTTGTTTGTTTGTTTATTTATTCATTTGTTTGCTGGTACCTCTTCACGTTTTATCTAGTTAACCAATATTCCTGAAATTTCGCATACAAATAGTTAGAAGTACTGAGAAGGACATATAGCGCAGTAAATAGAGCGAACCTTCCCTAGGGGTTAATTACGTGCGGTCCAGTAAGTATTTAAAATAAATATGGCACAATTGAATAGCTTTTGCACTCGCCGCCAAATTGGAAAAAAAAAAAATCACCACTTTGTTCGGTTTTTCGCTTATATTTTCTTTTAAGTGCATTTTCGCTAGAAAAATGTTCTTCACAATGTTGTAGAAAATTAAATTTTCCGTTATTTACATTTTATATTTTGTTTCTAGGACTGACAGTTTCAGAGAAAAAAAAATCCTTTGCCTTAAAAAAATCTCATTTTTCAAACATTCGTCAATCTTTTTTAATTTAGAACGATGTAATCCAGTCATGACCTATTCTAGGAGAAAAAGTAGCAGAACAAACATCGTAGGAAATTTAATTACCTGCAAAACGCAATTGCATATTTCTTAACCAACCCTGCAAGGTGGAGAGTAAAACTAAATGATAAAACAACGGAAATTGTTTTTTGCTATAATATTTTACTTTTTACTAACTGAATCTCACTCCAATGGAAATTTCGGGATATAAAGTACCTTATGTGCTAGTCCTGATATTTTTCTACTAGTATACCAAATTTAATCGAAATCCGTCTAGTAGATTTTGTGTGATTAAGCAACAAATATCACATCCAAACTTTCCCATTTATAGTGTGATTCATTGCAGGTGAATAACCGGTACCTGATTGGGACACTGTAAAAGTGTCTGTGGACATTATCAAGTACAGATATTAGATAATATTTGCTTCATCAGCAATAAAGATTGAGAAAGAAACCCGATTTTAAAATGAAAAAGTTTGGATGTGATATTTCTTGCTCAATCAAGACGACCTCCGTGGCCTAATGGTTATCACGCCAGACTGCCACAGCGGAGGTCCCGGGTTCGATCCCCGGTCAGGTCAAGATGGAAAATGATTTTTTTCAGATTGGCCTGGGTCTTGGATGTTTATCTATATATGTATTTGTCATAAAATATAGTATCGTTGAGTTAGTATCCCATAACACAAGTCCCGAACTTACTTTGGGGCTAACTCAATCTGTGTGATTTGTCCGTATATATTTATATTTATAATCTTAAAAAATCTACTGGACGGATTTCGATAAAATTTGGTATGCTAGTAGAAAAATATCAGGGCTAGCACATAAGGTACTTTTTATCCCAATATTCCTATGGGAGTAAAGCCCCCGGGTGCAGCTAGTAGACAATAAAATATGATAGCAAAAACGTAATATTTTAACTTTTACTCCCTACTCAGTAGGGTTGGTTAAAAAAAATTACATGTGTTTTGTAGGTAATTAAATTTCCTTCAAATTTTACTCCGATATATATTTTCCTAGAGTAGGCCATAAATTAATTACAGCGCTCTGAAGTAAAAAGTTTGACAAATTTCCAAATGCGATCAAAAATGCGATTTTTTTTAAGTGCACGTCTCCATAACTATTAGTCCTAGAAACAAAATATAAAATGTACATTATAGGAAATTTATTTTTACAACATTGTGTAGAACTCTAATGTAGCTAAAATGCATCTAAACGAAGGTGAGAGCGCAAATCTGAATTTAGTGGCAATTTTTTTTTGTTTTTCCAACATATGGCGGGCGTGGAAGGGGGGAGAAATTGTGCCTCTTGCATTTTAAACACTTACTAACCATCCTAAATAACATATCAAAAATTCAGAACTATTGAACCATTTGTAAGTAAACCCTACCCTTAGCTCTATTTTGGTCTTAATTCAATGAACTATGGACAGATTTGTATTAAATTTGGTATACTAGTAGAAAAATACCAGAAATAGTACATAGGTTACTTTATATCCTGTAATTCCCACGGGAGCGAAGACCCGAGGCGCATTTAGCAGAAAATAAAATATTATAACAAAAAAAGCAATATTCCGTAGTTTTAATATTGAGTTTTACTCCCCATTCTGCAGGGTTGGTTAAGAAAAATGCAAATGCGTTTTGTAGGTAATTAAATTCCCTGCAAATTTTGTTCCAATACTTATTCTCCTAAAATATGCCATAACTAGATTACAGCGTTCTGAAGTGAAAAGTTTGACAAATTTCAGAAAAAGAAGATTTTTTTAATTTTTTTTATGAGCACACATCTCGGTAACTATCAGTCCTAGATACAAAATGTAAAATGTAAATAATAGGATATTTAATTATCTACAAGATTTTGTAGAACACTTTCCTAGCAAAAATGCATCTAAACGAAAAAATATTAGCCTAAATCTGAAGAAAGTTTTTTTTTTTAGTTTTTTAAGATTACTACGGACGCGGAAACTTGGCAATTGTGCCCTTTTTATTTTGAATACTCACAATAATCCTACACAACATTTCAAAAAATTCACAATTACTGGACCGTTTGTAATGTGATTCTCGTCTATTTACTGCGCTAATAGGGTACCTTTCCCGGGTAAAAGCACTGTTGCTGTAGAAAATACTAATAAATTATTAAAAGAAGCATCAGAGCTTTGTAGGTACCGTCAAAGTGATAGACGTTTTTATAACAGCAGGTGGAACTTCTGTTGGCCTAATTATTCTTAATTCTGTGATGCAAATCTCACATGATTAAAGTTATTAGTATTCTTACTTTGTTCTATCATGTAAACAATCTTCACAGTAGATACTTTTTATTAAATTTTGTTGAAAATAAATTAAATATTAGTTCCAACCTAAACATTCTAAAGTAAAACATTTATTAACCACGAAAGTAATTGCCCTCGACAAGTATGAAACAAGCTAATCATTAAATTAAAATAAAAATAAAAAACACGACTGACAAGTTTTACACAAAAAGACATAGGTACATACATTTTTGAAATCGCCTTTTAAAGCCCTTCAATTTGATACCCTACTCGATGAGATTGATCAAATTTTATTTTTTTGGTCTGCTATTTATCGCATATATAATCCGCCATTTTGTTTTTATGATGACGTCATATGTCACTCGGAGGAATGCAAGGAATCTAAAAATACCTCTCACATCAAAATCTGTTAAGCCGTTCAGGACTTATGGTGGAATAAAGAAACTCACATATATCATACATACATGAACCCTGAAAACATAACACTTCTTTTTTGGTCAGTCGTGTAAAAATGGACTTAACTTATGATACGAGTATTGTTTTCTGTTATGTTAGGACTTTGCACCCTGAATCACCCGAATCACCTGATTGTTCGTGAAAATGATGATTTGAATATTTTCCTATTTTTTTTTTCATATTAAAATGCTATGGAACATTTAGTATATTTATAATATTTTCGTTATATACATTTTTATTTTTTTATTTCGACTATTATTTGTGCACCGTAATAGGCAGAAAATAACAAGTTTATGCTTTTGCCCAGTGTAATATTTAAAATAAATGATCATTAATTATTAATATTTATTAAGAGTGTATCACGTCCGCGCGCCCGACCGAGTTTAGGTATTTGATAGACCTCAGCTGGCTGTGTGCAAGTCACACGCACACATCGACGTGAGATTGCCGCCAACCCGAAGTAATAAGTGACAGGGATCCGGCAAAGGATTTGTTGGTACCTAGGTATATAATTTTTTTTTCTTGCTTTACGGTAATGAATACTAAAAATAAAATTACGACCATTTTCTTATGTAAAACATACTTGGCGCGACTTGGCAGTAAAATGGACACGAATGCCGCGACAGAAAATAGCATGACCGTCGTGCCAGGATGCTAAGATGTTAAACATCTGCCTGGCATCCCATGAAGGCCAATTTTTCGGGATGAGGTTTACAAAAATAGTATTTTTGGATCCAAGATGGCGGACAACTTTTTTTTAATTTTGCAATATGGGTATCATTTTATAAGTGTTTCAGTGCGCTGATTACGAAAATAACATTTATTTTGAGATCCAAGATGGCGGACAACTTTTTTTCAAGTTTACAATATGGGTATGGTTATATAGGTATTTCGGTGCGCTGATGACAAAAATAACATTTATTTTGAGATCCAAGATGGCGGACAACTTTTTTTCAAGTTTACAATATGGGTATGGTTATATAGGTATTTCGGTGCGCTGATGACAAAAATAACATTTATTTTGAGATCCAAGATGGCGGACAACTTTTTTTCAAGTTTACAATATGGGTATGGTTATATAGGTATTTCGGTGCGCTGATGACAAAAATAACATTTATTTTGAGATCCAAGATGGCGGACAACTTTTTTTCAAGTTTACAATATGGGTATGGTTAGGTTAGGTTAGGTTAGATCTCAAAATAAATGTTATTTTCGTCATCAGCGTCCCCAAAAACCTATATAACCATACCCATATTGTAAACTTGAAAAAAAAAACTGCCCACCATCTTGGATCTCAAAATAAATGTTATTTTTGTCATTAGCGCACCGAAAAACCTATAACATGTTAACCATATTGCAAAATTGAAAAAAAAAATGTCCGCCATCTTGGATCTCAAAATAAATGTTATTTTTGTCATCAGCGCACCGAAATACCTATATAACCATACCCATATTGTAAACTTGAAAAAAAAGTTGTCCGCCATCTTGGATCTCAAAATAAATGTTATTTTTGTCATCAGCGCACCGAAATACCTATGTAACCATACCCATATTGTAAACTTGAAAAAAAAGTTGTCCGCCATCTTGGATCTCAAAATAAATGTTATTTTTGTCATCAGCGCACCGAAATACCTATATAACCATACCCATATTGTAAACGTGAAAAAAAGTTGTCCGCCATCTTGGATTCCAAAATAAATGTTATTTTCGTAATCAGCGCACTGAAAAACTTATGAAACGATATACATATCGCAAAATTAAAAAAAAAAGTTGTCCGCCATCTTGGATCTTGATTTAGATTTATTTTGATTTTTATGATTTCGATTTCTATGATTTCGATTTATTACGATTTCTATGATAACGATTTATTACGATTTCTATTTCATCAAAAATTGTCGGCCATCATTCATGAGTATGAAAATGGTACCTATATAGACTAATCAAATATTTAGAATCCAAAAATATATTATCTGAAAATCAATTTGGTTTTAGAAATGGTATGTCATCGAGCGATGCAGTCCTAAAACTGACAAATACCATAGCACTGGAACTAGATAAAGGTAACAAATGTTTAGGCATGTTCTTGGACCTGGCAAGAGCTTTTGATACGGTTTCCATTCCCTTGCTTATCAACAAGCTCGAAACATTAGGTATAAGAGGCAGGCAGCTTGCCTTATTTGAGTCTTACCTAACAGGTAGATCCCAATGTGTCAAAATTGGTTCTCATACCAGCTCATACGAACAGATCGAATATGGCGTCCCACAGGGCAGTATACTAGGGCCTAGCCTTTTTCTCGTTTATATTAACGAGCTCTGCAACTTAAGTCTCGAAAATGGCACAATTATTTCTTATGCCGATGATACTGCCCTGCTGTTCTCGTCAAAAACTTGGGATGAAACATATCGTCTAGCTCAAATAGGTTTCAACACTGTAACACAATGGCTCAATGATAACCTCTTGACACTTAATATAGATAAAACAAAGTATATTCCTTTTTCAATCCGAAATCCCCCCCACCCTGATAATGAAACCCTCAAAATTTTTAAAACATGTAACACAACAAACAGACAACCTATTGATAAAGTAGTTTCTATAAAATATCTTGGCATCTTATTGGATAATAACCTAACTTTTCAACCACATATTGATATACTTTCTACTCGAATTAGGAAACTCCTATATATATTTAAACTTCTCCGTAACTCAGCCGATGGTAGTGTACTGAAAATGGTCTACTTTGCGTTGTGCCAGTCACTGCTTACCTACTGCATTACAACATGAGGCGCTGCCAAAACCAATTTCATCCAAATCGAGCGAGCCCAACGGGCAGTTCTTAAAGTCTGTTTCAAAAACCAATTTTATATCCAACTGAGGATCTTTATAAGCAATGTCAAGTCCTAACCGTTAGACAACTCTTTATACAGGCAGCCACTGTATTACAACACAAATTAACTCCTTATAACCCTAACTCAATTAGACGTAACCATCTTGTTGCCAAAAGCACTTTGTATAATAAATCCTTCACACAACGTTTTCTCTGCTTTCTTGGTCCCTTTTTGTATAATAAACTGCACAAAACACTCAATATCTATCCATTAAACAGATACAAGTGTAAAAAGGTTATAACTGAATGGCTTCTTAGCCTTAATTATGATTCTACTGAAAATCTGCTTTGTGTAACAGTCTAACCAAAATCATATTTTATGGAATTTCATTCATGCATCGCCTATTATCTATCTATAACTATTATTTATATATACACGTATTTATATTTATTAATCATATTTATTTACATTTACCTCACACTACGACAACCTACATTGTTAAATTTATCTACTTACAAAGTAAGAGTTTCCTCCAGCTTATTGTACCTCTCCGAGAGGTGGGGCCTGGGGTCTTGTAGTACAGGTTTTTTACCTAGTTCAAGCTCCAGTCCCCACAAAATTGTACGGTCCCTAGATACTAAGCTTTGCCTGTAAATGCTACATTTAATTAATTTTGTGGTGGAAAAATAAAGGATTTTATTTATTTATTTATATAAATTTTAAAAAGATTAAAAGTAATAAATATGTAACTCTGATCTACATTACTCTCTGCTGTCTGTGAATACATGAACACGCGAAAATTAAATGCCTCCCGAGCAGCAGAGCGACGTGGATTCCCCTTGACTCTTACCGGCAGACTGATTTTTCGTAGGCTTGGAACTCGTATATATTGAGCGATGGCATTGCCATACAAAAAATGTATGGGGAATTTCTTAGTGAATTGTTACGATATATAATATTTTTTTCGAGTTATTTTTCAAAAATCTAAAACGAGCAACTTGTAGCTAGTTTAATAAACTCGCGATTTAACATTATGTAGAAATTATAATTTGTGTTTTACATAATGATTTCGTTAAAGCCGTGAACCTTGTTTTTCGTATTTTTCGTGTTTTCTGGAAGGTATTTACGCAAAAATAAAAGGCAAAATATTTTTATCTGTCTCGTATAAGTAGTAGCAGTTATTTGAGAAGCCTATAGTACTATTTTTATTATCAATAATGATTTAGTTTTGGCACCAGGGTCAATTCAGTAACGCCTGTTTTGGCTAAAAACGTGTGATGCAGGCTTAACCTGAAGGTCGTCTCCCAAGTGCCTTACGTGCTGGACGTGACACGTGAAACCACGTGATTTGTGCTTGTGTGTATTCCTACCGAATACACACAAGCACAAAACCGCATCCAACCTCAACTCACGGGTCGATTAGACAGTTACACACCACTCCGAACGATCGTCGATCATCCAATCACAGGAATCTCAGAAAATTTTACACACACAACTGCATTTTTCGACAGCTTGTCATTTGCTTTTGACAACGAAAGATACGGAAAAGCGAGCACTTTCAATGATATTTTTCCGTCAGCTCAAGATAGCGCGGAGCAACTACGTGCAGCAAACGAACCTTCATTCTTGGCCTATGATTGGTTGTTTCCATTACTAAATTGAAAAATATTGTATGTAATCGAGAACAGCCAACTAATACGTCACGTCTAATATGTTTATATCATTGAGTTAGCCCTTAATTTGACAAGGTTCCGCCTACGGAACACCAAACTTAAAAAATCTAGCTCTTATTTACGGCAATCTTTCCAAATGTCTTGTAGCCATAAAATATTTCTATTTGTTTCTAAATTGGTAGTAAAAATAAAGATTATATTTTGGCAACACTGAAATGTCATTCCGATGAAAAGATGGCGTCGAACCGCAGAGGGCCTCCACTGCTCAAGGTAATTTAAATATTTATTGTAATTTTAAGAATTATTTGGGTTGATTTTTTTGTGTGTTTTATTCATTATTGGTTGGGCTATATAGTAATGGTATTTGTTTGTTTGATTTGCAACATAATTGTTGTTTTTTTGCTGTTGCAAGTGTCATGTTCCGTACGGAGAACATTGCCAAATCTATGGGCATATACCGGCTAAAATGTATGTTCCTTGCAAGGAACATTGCCAAAGACGTAGTAATTTACCTACAATAAATAATTTTTCCAATAAAAAAGATTTTCTCCGTAATTAACAGTTTTTAATAGCCTGTGGGATTTTAATGTTATTCCTAACTTTATTTTGTATGTATTTGCTTGTTTGATATGTATTTTAACTCTTTTTGCGGTGTGGGCTTTTTTCTATGTTTTCTTTATTTGCTTGTCAACAGCTTAAAACGCAATCACGGGCAGCTAAGATATTCGCACTAGTTCCAAATGAGCATGCACTTTCTGATGTTAGCGGCAAATCTGATTCAGAAGATGAAATTATAAATTCGCATTTCTCCAGCGCATCCTCCTTGCATGAAATTGAAACTTCTTCCGCCCCCTCAGTTGATACATCACTAGAAAGAGCAGTATTCAGCAGTGATGATTCTGACGGAGATACACCAACAACCCCAACTGCAGTTTTAAAAAGTCCATCACCATCCATTTTGGATGATCAATGTGACCGTTTTTCCAATAGCTCAAAGGATGGGACCGTTTCAGAAAACATAGGACCATTGACTCCAATAATTCATAGCGTATTTCCACCTCATGATACACAATCAAACTATGATAATATTCCCTCAATTTCATCTATACCTTCACTTGAATCTAAACCGTCAACTCCTATAGTAACTCCACAACAAAAGAAACCGCAAAAGCGAACACAAAGGGCTGCCCCAGTTATAACAAGAGCACACATAGCAAAAAGAAAGAAGCCAAATTCAGTGACTACATCAGCTAAACGACCAAAAAAGACAAAAAGATATTCTATCGACTACAACTGGAAAAGATCTATGTTATTTGCTCACGCTGCTACAATAGAAGAAAACAATAATTATATCGACATATTTCCTGAACCAGAACACAATTCCCCTTTGACTTACTTTTATAAATTCTTTTCTCCTGACATTATTGAGGATATAGTTCAGCAAACTAACTTTTATTCCACACAAACCACAGGTAAATCTATAAATCTTACAAACGAAGAGCTATCAAAGTTTCTGGCAATACATATTATAATGGGAATTGTATACATGCCATCGTACCTAGATTACTGGTCAAATAATTTTAGGTACAACCTAGTTGCTGATACAATACCGTTAAAACGATATCAACAAATTCGGCGCTTTCTCCACTTTGTTGATAATTGTATGGATGATGGTGATCGCTATTATAAAATAAGGCCTGTAGTAGAAAAGGTACGACAAAATTGTTTGGCACAAGACAAAGACAATCGCTACAGCATCGACGAAATGATGATCCCATATAAGGGTAGAAAAGCGGGCAAGAGAAAGCAGTATATGAAAGACAAACCTACCAAGTGGGGATTTAAAAATTATACAAGGGCTAGTGTGAATGGTATGATCTGTGATTTTATTATTTATGGTGGAGAAGATACATTCCGTTTTCATAAATTCACAGAGAAAGAGGCTTCGCTAGGTTTTGGTGCTCAAATAGTTTTGGCTTTGTGTCAGAGTGTCAAAAGGAAACCTGCGGTAATATTTTGTGACAATTTTTTCACTTCTCCGGAACTGTTGAGTATTTTGCGGGATGAGTATGGGATGTTTGGATTGGGAACAATTCGAGGAAATAGACTGCGAGGAGCACAAAAGGTGTTGCCGGATGAAAAGTCGTTTAAGAAACAAGAAAGAGGAAAATATGTGCAGGCTGTGAGTGATAAAGGTAAATTAGTTATAGTGAAGTGGAACGATAATAAGCCTGTAACTCTTATAAGTTCATATGTCGGCGCAGAGCCAATAGAAAAGATAAAAAGGTATTCGAAAGAGGAAAAAGGAAAGATCGACGTTGACTGCCCGCAAATCGTGAAAGAGTATAATAAGCATATGGGTGGCGTAGATTTAGCCGATATGCTGATTTCTCTGTACAGGATTCCTATGAAAACAAGACGGTGGTACATGGGTATATTTGTCCAGCTTCTAGATATTTCTATAAATAATGCATGGCTCATGTACCGAAAACATAAAAAGATATCTTTGAAGCAGTTTAGGAGAGAGCTCTATGAAAACCTAATCAAACTGGGCAAATCTGAGAACCGGTCGCATGATCCTCAATCAAAAGCATTGGTTAAAGGATCAACGAATAACCCAACTAAACCAAGACCACCTGATGCTATCAAGTTTGATGAAGTTGGTCATTTTCCTCAGTTTGGAGAGTTAGGTCGCTGTAGACTGTGTCAACTAAAAACAACAGTTTTGTGTGTAAAATGTCAGCTTCGTCTTTGTTTTGTGTCGGGTAAGAACCCACGTAATTGTTTTTTAGCATTTCACACAAAATAAATTACTTTTTTTAATTAATTAATTATTGTTTTATTTAAAACCAGGTCATATGACTCATTGGCAATGTTCTTCACAGGGAACGTTTCTCAAAGGCTAAGTTATTCTATATATTTGGCAATGTTCCTTGTGAAGAACATGTTTTTCCAAGAAAACTGAAAAGGCAGGATTTTTTCTAGCATTTTTTTAGGGTTCCTTATACTGCCAGGAATCAATTCATTATATTAAAAAATCTAAAAAGACTATTTCCTGTCGCTGTCAAATTAAGGGTTAGGTACGTTATTAGACGTTATAGAATATCTATTTTTGGATTTTTGAGCATCTCAGATGCATGCAATTAGTACTATATATCTGATTTCTATATGAGAGTACTTTATATAGAATATCAATAAATAAAGGCATTGTTCTCAAGCTTTTGTCAATCTAGTAGCACTTTCTAGCGCCTGACTATAATAATGCGTGGAGAAAGTACATAATTTAAATAAAATAGCCTATAGTGCCTAACAAGTGGCTGATCCATAATCTTGATCACTACACAGAAAGAATATAATAAATCAAATATTATCGTAGGAAAGGCTTACGTGCATTTGCTTTCAATGCACAATATTTTGTACTTTTATCATAGTTACATAGTAGGTTTCTTAAATAAATAACAAGTCATATTTTACATATATTTATTTATTAAAAACATGATGTATATATACAGTAAATAGGTATAAGTGTATACATCTCTTGTTACGTAGAATAGTCAAAGCCTTTTCCTTCTCTTTTTAGACCATAATTAGGAGATAAATCAGTTCTTGAATCTTGTAATTTTATGAATCAAGCAATGGTTTAATGTTACATCGAGCTTTTGATTCCATCTGTGCATTCCACCTTGAAATAGAGCTATATTTGTTTATTTTTATCTTTTATAAATGTACTAGGTAAAATGTAGGTAAATAACCAATTACATTAACATATTTTGCTACTTGAAAATGTTTTGGGTTAAATGTATTTTATGACATATTATCAAGCTTGGATATATTTTATTTTAGAGTATTTTATGTCTGTGGTCAAATCACGTCAGTCAAATGTGGCAACCTCTTTAAAAAAATTACCAAGCATTACAAATGAAATAAGTTGTAGGTTTGTCAATTTTGTCCAGAGAATATACTAATCCAATACTACGTACCTTCCTAAATCCTAACTAATCCTAATCCTATCCTAACTAATATTATAAATGCGAAAGTGAGTTTGTTTGTTAATTATTTGTTTGTTTGTTACCTCTTCACGCTTTATCTACTGAACCAATCTTCCTGAAATATCGCATAGGTTCGAAAATCTAAGAAGGATATATGGTACCTTTCGTTCCGGGAAAAAGCACTGTTCCCGTGGGAAATCACGCGGGCGAAGCGGCGTACAAAAGCTAGTATATAATATAATTCAAATAAATATTACTTGCTTTTTTTGGCATTTATAATTTACTAGCTTTTGCCCGCGGCTTCGCCTGCGTGAATTTCCCACGGGAACAGTGCTCCCAGGATGAAAGGTACCATGTCTTTCTGGTCCTACCGGTCTTCTAACTATATGTATGCGAAGTTTCAGGAAAATTGGTCAGGTAAATAAAGCGTAAAGAGGTAACAAACAAATAAACAAATTAACTTTCGCATTTATAATATTAGTTAAAAGTTAGATAAGCTAGTTAGAAGAAAAAAAAACTGTTAGAGTACATAGAATGCAAAATTCAATAAAAGTGTTACCGGGCAGCAGCGAAAAATGTTTATAAAAAATTGGATTTATATTTTTCGGACTTGGGGACATTTATACAATAATTTTGCGCTTTTCCTGAAATTTAGGGTAAACATCATTGTGTCTTCCTTGAAAATTTAATGTATTTTTTTGTAGATGATATTTTATTTCCAGCCATGAATATTTCACGAATCAAAGTCTTTAACGATAAATACCGGTTGCAATCTCTCCAAACTAGAATTTTCAATAGAGTATTTTCTTTTTACAAAAAGCAGACAACCATAAACTTATTATACCGGTAGCACCACAGAAACAATTTTTTTTTATATATATTTCTGTGGGTAGCACAGACTTAAATTATTAAATAAAGAGTACTTTATCTAAAAAATAAATATTTCTGTGACCGCTAGGTATTTTATAACTAATATATGAATATTACTGGTACTGTATAACTAATTATGTTACCCATGGGGGTACAATATAATAACTTTATGGATACCCGGATTCCCGCCTGCGGAAGTCCTTGTTGCTCGAAGTATAGTATCGCACATTATCTATGATATTATGTAGAAAAAAATCTGTGGTAGAAAACGCGCATAGTCATTTTGTAACTCTTCTTTTGATCTTTATGTACCTACATTGATTATATTGATTGTTATATTTATAATTGTTTGTGAAAAGCTTAAAAATTGTTGTAGATATTTTTATTTCTGTGGAGTTAGAGTTAGATACATTCTTATTCGTTCCATGGTTGATACTATACAAGGACTTTCGCGTTTAGTCTGTGTTGCTCTATGATAGATACCTATAAAATGTATAAAACTTCTTTGGTAGGAACCTACTTTATCATTTTATTTTAGTTTTCTTGACATATTTTTGATGGATTGACTCTTGACACCTTCACTGTTGCCAGCTGTTAATATTTACCCCTTAGTATTGAATAATAATGAGTAAGTACAATTCATAAATAGGTAACACAGAACATTTTATACAAATTGTTGTGGTATAGCGGTCAACACGGCAAACCGCGACTTTCTAGTCGCAATAAATAAAAAAATAAAAAAATGTAATTATTTTCACAAACTTTTTTTGGTAATAAAATTTTTTGAAAAAAAAGCATATATTCAATATTTTATCTAATCTGAAAAAACGATGTGAGTTTAAACGAAAGATACCTCACGATAACCCGAATCGAACATTCTCAAATTAACTCCCTCAATTTCTGGTAAATCTGAATAGGGAATCACTTAAATATACAATTTCATATTTCACTCGGCATATAAAACTATTCTCATAAAGCCATATTGCGGCAAAGATTTCATAAAGCAAAATTATAATTTAATTTTACTTGAATCATATACACAGATTACCCCGGACTTCAGGAAATGATAATGTAGGTACCTATCTTAAAATTTTAACATATTTCTCTAAAAATTGAGCTTATCGGCAAATGCCGGTTAATTACTCATGCAATCCCTACACAATTTGCCAATATATTTTTTTTTGTATTGTCTATACATTCCAAATGTTTTTTTATAATAGTGTGTGTGGACGGATACACACACATCTAATCATTGTATGTGTACATGGTGTGTATCCATCCATCTGTGAAACGAAGTACGTGCCTGAACTGTCAAAACCCAATGGTGGACGACCCCCTGCAATGTATTTCTTCCGTAGTTGAAGACGATGATGTCAAGCCAGCCGCTCACGTCAGTTTATGTTCGTACGGAAATTTCAGATTCGGGGATCCGAATGCACGCTTTTCATACGAAGTTTCCGTTTTTATTTCCAACGGAAAATGTAAGTGTGCGCCCACTCGTAAGTGTGCGCACACATTTTGTTTGAAAAGCGTGTATTCGGGTTCCCGGATCTGAAATTTTCGTACGGAAAAAAAACTGATGTGTGCTGGCGGCTTATGTGGCGCAGGCACAGCCAACTTGGTTATACATACATAACTGTTACACTTGAGCATAACATTTTAACAACATGTAGTCCAGGAATCTACCATAATTATTTACCGTTTACTATGTCATCTTTTGCCCGCGGCATCGCCCGCGTGAATTTCCCACAGGAACAGGGCTTCTTCCTGGGATGGACAGTACCCTATGTGCTATGTCCTTCTCAGTACTTCTATGTGTATACGAATTTCAGGAAGATTGGTTCAGTAGATAAAGCGTGAAGAGACAACAAACAAACAAATAAATTAACAAACAAACTCACATTCGCATTTATCCTCGTCCTGCCCAAGCTTATTATTTGTATGTTGTTAAATATGCCCATTGTTCTTTTTAAATGTCAATATTCGTCAAGTCCTTCCTGCCCAAAACAACTTTTCATGAAATTTTATACTAACATATAAGATATATTTTTTATATATTTTTTGGGGTATGTAGTTATCATATTTCATAGATTAACAAAGGTATTAATTTAATATCTTTTGTTCTTTTTAAAGTACATCGGGCAGAACTTTCTAAACGACTACTGTTTTATTTGTCCTTTATAAGGGATATTGGGCACAATGAAATTAAAGTAGAAATTAATCTAAATCGACTTTTATTGCCTTTTTCAGAGATCAATTATTAATATTATATGACACATAGATTTCAGCTCTTTGCTTTACAAGTACTACTTAGATTTAATCAAATTTTACTGACGTTTGGTTGGTCTTTTCTATGCGAACGTCATCAAAATACTGTTTGAAATAATCTATGATGGAAAATCCTTCTGTATCATTGGGCATGTAAGAAGGCTCCTTAAAAATTTAAGCTTTTTAAGCTCAATTTTTTGTTCCGACCAAGTACTTTGCGTCGATCCTGATGCAGATGGCCTGTTCACTCTTGACTGTACTTGACCACGAGAACGTCCACAAGAACGACCACTTCGTGCTCTAACAGGAGAATTTGGCTCGTTCGTCCTGGTTTACTGTTTAGATTCTGAAGTTACTACAGCTTACCGATCACCTACTACGCGCTGGAGTATATTCCGGGTCACCGCAATCTTCGTCTGAAGACATGAAGCTATCTATATTCGAATTCGCTCAAAATCTCCTTTCATTCAAATCTATAATAACAGCAAATAAAATAAATCAAATCTGCCCAATGTGATTTTAAAAGGACATAATTACTTTCGGCTTCATAAAAAATATAAATGAAAAGTTACTAATAAAATAATTGCACCATTTTATTTTCTACTTAGTAATAATGGATTGAAATTCACTTTTGTTCATTCTTTTTCAAATATTACATTGAAAAATATGGATAAACATATACCTTGTTTCCTACATAGCGCCATTTTGAACCCATGGACCGGCACTGACGTGAGATTTCTTATCTATTACATTAAAAATGGTGTCCATCCTACTGCCAACATTCCGACTAATCATGTGAAAGCAACAAAACGACGAATCAAAGGACATTTTGAATTTTGGGAGCGAAATTTAAATATGTGATTTTTAGATGACAGTGGGCAGATTTGCAAACTTACTATTTTTAAGCTTGGGCAGGACGCGTGAAGCGTATTTTGGTATTTTAAAATGACATTGGGCAGGACGAGGTTATAGTATTTGTTAGGATTAGGATAAAGTTTAACCCAAGTTAAAAAATTTTGGGATGGAACTTTCAAAATTTACCGATAAGAGTTCAAGTTATTGCTCTCAATAATAGTATCTTCTGGTAAACTTACTTTAAATGCAATATGAACAAGCTAATTATTAAATAAAACCGGCCAAGTGCGTGTCGGACCACGCATAAAGTAGGGTTCCGTAGTCATTTTTGGCACCGCGCTCGCTGTTTTGCATTTCTTGCCAGAAAAAAGTATATATTTTTATTTTATTTATAATTTCAAAAGTATTCATTACAGGAGGAGTGATTTGAAGTTTATAGGTCCAAGACTTTAGAAATTACAGGGGGGGGACACCGTGTAAACGACTTTGGCGGGCTATATCTCGCAAATGGTAAACCTTATAAAAAAGTGTTATATGGAAACCCTATCTTATTTTCATAGTCCTTTTCAACGATACCCCACACAAGGGGGTGCACTCAAAAAAATAATTCACCCCCCCGTTACATGTATGGAGAGGTACCCTTAAAAAGGAGTAATTTTATTTTTTTGTATTTTTATAAATGAGATCTATATGTGAAGTATCCTCGAACCAAGTTACATGCAAATCAGTCCATAAACGTAGAAGATATTCTGCTGTGACAGACTAAGACGGACGGACTGACCGATCTTATAAGGGTTCCTTGTCGGACTTGGAACCCTAAAAATGAAAAACACGACAAACAACTCACATAGCCTATTTCACTCGGAGGAATGTAAGGAATCTAAAAATACCCCTCACTTCAAAATCTGTTCAGCCGTTCAAAGAAACTTACATACTTACATACATGAACCCTGAAAACATAACACTCCTTTTTTGGTCAGTCGTGTAATAAAATAGAAAGTTGCTCGATTGATAAGTCGAGAGTAGGATGCACACTCAAACGCTATGAGGCGTGCAATAATAATTTATTCGTGACTAGCTTGTGCCCGCGACTTCGTCCGCGTGTTTACTATTGTTAATATTACAGGTTTCAAGCGGCGTATCAAAATGAAACCTGCCCCAGATTTTAAATTAGACCTTCAACAATACAGCAGTGAAAACCGTATCAATTTTGATCCAGTAGTTTTTGTGTGATGCGCGTACAGACTGACAGAAAGACAGACAAAAATTAAATAAATTTTTTTTCTTAAATATAAGTTCAGACACAGACCAGTTACAGTTTTATTATATGTATTGATGTCTGCACATTGTCTCCTGGACTAAGATAACTGCATCCACGCACGATAACATAACACGTCGCCGTTAGTACACCGGCGAGCGTGTTTAAGGTGAAACGTGTAGCTGGATTGAGGTAAGTTATTTTTTTTATTTACAGTAGAGGTAACCAATAGTTTGAAGGTCTAGTTACACGTAAAACCCATTACCAATATGAATTTGGAATTTTATGTTACGTTAGTGATCGTCAACTATTAAGTGTACTCAAACTATTCGTAATTGAAAATTCATATTCGAAAATTCGATCCTATGTAGTATTTGTGGTATGGAGCTTCAGAATCCTATGAAGCTTATGTCTGTCGGCGACGAAATAACGATATTTATATATGTTATTAATTTGTGAACTGTTTCTATACGGCTGCCCATCTCTATACACAAGCAATTTATTACTGTCATTTACTTAGATCCCACTGCATGTCAAGGTATTTCGTATTATTCATCCTTATTTTGCAATATGCAGCTAAACAATAATTAAGAATCTCTCTCTCATCTCTCTCAGCCGAAAGACGTCCACAGCTGGACAAAGGCCTCCCTCAAGGATTTCCAATAATTAAGAATACCTTATAATTATTGAAGCATCAGTGTATTATACCGGTAAGTTACCGGTACCAGCGATAACCTCAAAACTTTCCGTGGCACAACAACTTTGGATGATACGCCCACGCGACGCTCCATAATAATACAAAACTGTGAAGTCACTAGTTGGTATCTAGCTTACAGAGATATTTGCTCAACAGCTGCATTTTAATTGTAGTATTGTTAAAATAAGTGTACTTTTTAAATAAACAATGCCAGCCGGCAACATTTTGCATAAACAAAATTAGTACAGCACGTGAGTGAGGGCGCCACCTACGTTTCAAATGTGAAAATTTAATAGCTTAGACATTAATTCCGTTTTCTACCACGTGCAAAAAGATCCTTGTCGCACTGTATGTTTCTGACCTTGACAATGACTGTCAATTGATACAAGAGTCCAAAGTTTCGTATGGCCTCATGTTATTTACTCGTTGATAGACTGTGACAATAAATACTAAACCTAGTTATTAAGGTCAGAAGAGTTCAATATGCAATGTCATTGTTCGACTGCATAAGTGATAATAAAAAGTTGTCCGCATAAATACAATAAACAAAAGCATTGCCTCTGAACCACAGCGTCCCGGGTTCGATCGGGTTGTTCCCAAAGTACTCCATTCTTTTGTTCTAAAAAGATAAGAATCTCATACATGAGTTCCCAAGTTACTCCACGAAATTATTATTATTAAAAAATACTTATTATTTTGTTCCCAATCTACTCCATAGATATTTTGATTTATTCTCAATGTACTCCGCAGATTATTTGATATCACTATATCGGGTTTGATCACTTTTTTTAGATCAATTTAAAGTTAATGTTGATACCAATCTAAATTTTTTTGACTAACAACACAAGTAGAATAGAAGATGCTATGACTTGGAAACCAGTAACTCCTCGCCTCGAGTCAGGTCAAGATAGAAAGTAACCTTTTTCAGATTGGCCTGGCTCTTGGATGTTTATCAATATATGTGATATTCTTCTGTTACTGACTGATAGACAACGCACAGCCAAAACTACATGAAGATGATATTTTGCAAGAAGGTTCCTTAAGAAGTGTAGGGGAGAATTAAAAGAGTACTTTCCGAAATTCCTATGGGAACAAATTCCCGGGGCCCAAAGCGGTAGTAATAGCGGTGATACGCTGTTGACTCTCCTAGAGCTAAACTAATGAGTATTTTAATACCAGAAGTCTATACTGTGTTTTCCATTCTAACTGTGCCTATGTAATTGCATACAGACACGTCAATAATAATTGAAGCGTTGATAATTATACTGTGCCACAAGAATCTTAGATCATTGTGATTATTACGATCTATATTGCGGTTATCAGGGTTGCCACAGATTAGAATAGTAACTTTTGTGTCAATACACGGAAAAAGGTACCTAATGGTCATCAAAAATACAAATCATACATGTTTACTTAGATTATTGTAATTAGTGCTAATGAGCACAATGACGTATGCCAAGAACCTTAAGGTACCCTTTCTCGTGGTTTGACACACACTCGTATTGTCCAATCAATCAAATCTATTTTTGTGGCAACACAGGTTGCATAATTCATTTATTTGCCATAAAACATGGTAGTAAGAGGTGTTACAGTAGAGTAGGTGCTAATACATGTTCTATTTCAAAATAGCATGCAGTACAGAGATCTTCATAATAATAAATGTTTCACTGAAGACCACCAAGAGTACCTAACAGATTTCCAACGAAGAATGATATAGGTAGACACATGATTTCTTCCAAGTCACCCATTGAGGAAAATGTAACTGAAGTAACTAATGGTTAACTTTGTACTTTGAACTCACCTCCACACACGAAACATGATGTACGTTAAACTCAAATTACTCTGTCAAATACGCTACAAGCTGAATCATAACGACATTAATAGACAGTAGGTATAAGCTGAGAAAGAAGAAGATTACATAGAAGCACAAATACCTAAATCCAAATAAAGTATTGTTTATTATTTGTTTGTATTTTATTTTCAGTCTTGACGATAACGATAACACTAATATTGTATGTCAGAATAACAGTCGACGTGTAGAGCAAAGGTTGATAATGTTATCTAAAAATAATTATCTTTTGAAAGCCGGATAAAGTAATAAAATAATATTACAGACAGTTTAATGAAAGAAATTAAACCACGTCAGTAAACTTCAGAAAATACTGTGACACTATCTTTTCTTTTAATGGAACCCGGAACAAACAAACAAACTTACACACATTCCGACAAAAGCAAAATGGGTCTTGAAATGAAGACTTCAGGTAATAATTTTTTTGTGTGAATCTCGCTCCCTTGGAAGCACAAAAAACGAATAAGATAACTGTATAATTTGACTAACTGCGGCCGACGACCGTAGCGGTAGCGTTGACCAGACTCTTTAAAATTAATGACAGGTTGGAATTAAAGAGATTCTAATGATGTCGCCAGGATTATCTTGTCAAAATAACTACATTTTTGGTACATGTTTTTAACTCAGTTTTCTCTGATCATTTTGTTACGATGATTCGTAACAACAGATAATAATACTATCAGAATTAAAGTTCCATAGGTAAATATGGAAGATTCCCAACAATAAGGGGCAGAAGTTTATCGTGCGGTCACTCTTGGAGACAAACTGCATTCAGATAAGGATAATTTGCAAATGTAAGGTTCAGTCACCTGCCAGCCTTATGTTGACTCGTAACTCGTACTTATTGTGTGCTTTTAGAAAGAGAAAGTTAATATGTTAGGGCTTTGTGCTCCCCTGCTATCTAAAGTGAGAGTTATTTACCTGAGTCATATAAATTGGGAACTTCAAAAATTCCTACTAAATTAGATAAAAGTGACTTTCTGATAAAAAATGAGAGAGAACACAATGTTGTCAATCGATCGATAACGGGCTGAATCGAAGAGTAATTACTAGTACACAGCCGTGTATAGGAACTAGTACCTTAATGTTTTTTTTTAAATAATAGATGGGTTTGCTCTTGACCACAATCTTGCCCGTGGACAGAGATGAGGTCTACGGTGTAGCGAATTTACCTAAAAGCCTATTATAGAATTTTCTTATGAACACTCTTTCCATCTCATTTTTGCCCTTCCTCTCCACCTACATTCATATCCATCACCTTATGATCACATCAACTTTTCTTTTTTCATTACTTGCCTAACTGCTTCGATCTCCAATAATTTGGTTACAAAACATGATCTTTATTTACAGCAATGGGTCGAGTGTTAACAATTCTGGCCGTGGCGGCCATCGGCGCAGGCGCGTGGTATGTCTTCCAATGTCTGGAAGCTCCGAAGGCTCCTAAACTGAGCCTGGACGAATGGTGGGGGCCGAACGAGTTGAAGGGGAAGGTTGATACTAGTATAAGACCGTTCCGAGTTCAATTTGATCAAGCAGTAAGTTTGTTTTTATTTTATTTCTTAATTGTTGTTATATACGAGGTACGAAGTTAAAGATTTCTAAATTATAGAGAAATGCTATCCACAATTTCATTTTTGATTGAAGACAAAGCAAGTCGCAGTATCTTGTGTTAAAGGTTACCTAAGACAAGGATATTGCATTATATTAAACTAAATGTAGACTATCTTATCTCATTAATCTCAAGCTTGTTCTCTCTACTGTTACTCTTTACTTTCTTCTTCAACCCATTATTGTTATTCAATGTTCTATAGGACTTCATCATTATGGCACTCCATTATTTCCATTGTTATCTTCCTATAATGATGATCCAGGATTTAATCACCTTTCAAAACAACACATTATTTCTCTTTCAGATGGTTCAAGACCTTAAGACTCGCCTCAAGAACCACCGTCCCTTCACTCCACCTCTTGAAGGCATTGGTTTCGAATACGGCTTCAATAGCAAGGCCATTGATCCTTGGGTTCAGTACTGGGCTGAGAAGTACAACTTCACTGCCAGAGAGAAATTCCTGAACAAGTTTCCTCAATTCAAGACTAACATCCAAGGCCTCGACATTCACTTTATCAGAGTTACACCTACGGTTGGTAATTTGTGTCTTTTTGATAGTTAAAATTGATAAGTGTCTATCTGATAGCATTATTTCTATAGCAGTTTCTTTGTAAGTTAAGTAATACAACTGCATCAATATGGGTATGAAATGAAAGTACCACAGTAAATTTTAAATGAGAAGACTAGATTATCAATCCTTTTAACTCCTTTACCGGAGGGTACAGTGGTATCCACTACATACGAGTACACAATAGATTGAATAAACCCTTTATATCACTCTTAGAGTTTATTTAGAATGTTGTGCCACATCTTCTTTACTTGCGATTCGGAGGTGGTGGTGAACTTGGCAATAAGTGTTGAAAATAAAGATTTTCATTTCTTTCCGACATCAGGCACACACCAATTCTATTGTTGACAGTGCGTAAATGATTTTTTTCTACCAGGTTCCCCAAGGAGTCAAAGTGGTTCCAATCTTGCTGATGCACGGCTGGCCTGGCTCCGTCAGAGAGTTCTACGAAGCGATCCCTCTGCTCACCCAGCAGAGGGCAGGATACGACTTCGTGTTTGATGTCGTCGTGCCCAGTCTACCTGGATACGGATTCTCAGATGTAAGATTTTTTACTAAAAAATCACTGATTATTTCCGTTCAAATAATATTATAAAATTTGAAGCGCAGTGGTTCGCGCGATGATGGGGTGTATATTGAACTCCTCCGTGCTTAGAAATCGTAGGTCCAGGATGAATTTTGAGTCGTTAAAACCAACCCATCAGCACTGAGCCCGCGTGGTGGGTCATATCATAGCCCATCCTTCAAGCACCTAGAAAACCACGACGAGCTATTTTTTTGCTAAAATTTAAATTAAACCATATGAAATGATGCTACAGCTGCATACCTAGAAAAAGTTTGTTTCAGCGTTTCTTCTCAAGTCTAATTTTATCTATTTATACATGAGGAGATGTCTTTATTTTTTATAACATAGGATGGCAAATGAGCAAGTGGGTCACCTGATGCACAGATTATATAATAACCTAGTACGCTTGTAAGAAGGCTGATGGTAACTGATCACCGCTGTCCATGGACAACTGCAATACCAGGGGTTTAGATTGATTTCGGCCAAGTCAAAACCTAGGAAGGTCTTTCTGACTGATCTTTTAATTTTATTGACATTACTGTTTATTCCTGTTTATATGCAAGGTGCAACAAAGAGTTATTTACTTAGTTACTGACTATATTGTTGCCGCTTCCAGCCCGCAGTTCGTCCAGGCCTCGCAGGACCGCAAGCAGCCGTCATCTTCCGCAATCTGATGCACCGACTGGGTTACAACAAGTACTACATCCAGGGAGGAGACTGGGGAGCGATCATAGCGTCCTCCCTTTCTACCCTGTTCCCTGATGAAGTGTTGGGACACCATACCAATATGGCTACTGTCCAGGTAATCATCATCATCATCTGCCTTACCTTATCCCATCATCTGGGGTCGGCGCAAAATGTCCTTTCTCTCCACAATTTTCTATCCTTAGCCATAGTTTTATCCACTCCCAATATCTTCATATCCTCCCCAAGATATCACTATGATTTAGCAAATAAATGCAACTGGGGTGTCCGTTTTACTTAAAAAACAGACTTTTTTCTGTCTGTCTGTTTGTCCAGGGTAATCTTCGTAACGGCTTACCTCGGCTTATTTGGTTTAGATTAGATTATAGCTGAAGGGGTATAGAGGACATGAAAATTAAATTACCATAAAAGAAACTAAAATGGCTTATCCGTCATTACATTTTACGTTGCAGCTTGAAACACAAAAATATTCTTTTTAACAAAGCGAAATTTACGCGGGCGTAGCCGCGGGCAGAGACTAGTCAAAATATTTACTAGATTTTTGTCAAAATTATTGAACTTTGATATTTAATAGATTTAATAGAATAGAGGTGATAAAACTTGAAATAAAAAAAAATTACTGTAAATTCAAGTTTAGGAACTTCTAATAACAGAAAATGTAGGTAGGTATTAAAACCTTGCCACTAATAAAAATTCCTCAACAAAATAGATTCCCAATATCTGGCACCGACATAGGAAAATAATTCACAAAAACAAGATTTGGTCTCTCTAAACACATTACAATATTGTTTACAGTTACGTAAAGCAGGACGGCAACATCTAAAATCATCTGAGATAGAAAGAGACAGATAGAATGGACAGGGCAACGACTTGCGTTTGTGACGCCTCAGTGATTATTTATAAGCTAGTCCGAGGGACTGACAGGTTTTTATTTTTGAGTTTAGTTCATTTGTTTCTGTTTAGAAAAAAAAAACAATGAAATTCTTTGGAACTGGTCTTAATCAAAATATTATGCGTGATTTCATTAAATTACTTTTCATTATTTGAGAGTGTAGAGTTTGTGAAGTTGCAAAGTTAGGGCGTGTAGAGTTAAGCTTAATGAGCGATTTTCTGACAGCTAAATTAAAAAAAAAACAGTATAAAAAAGTCTTAACAGATAGGGTTTAATGAAAGCCGAGTCGTAATAATGGCTGAACCTATATGGTGCGCTTTTTCTTATCAACCAGAGGCAGAAAAAAAATCAGTTAACAGTTTGACAGTTGCATCATCCATCATCGTCCCATGAATTTTTTTATTTTTGTATGGGATTTTTCTCTCGCCTTTTACTAAGCGCCATCTATGAAGTCATCTGGAACTATTTCTTTTTTAAATTTGTGTCTCGGAAAATCCCTCATTGGCTCTACATGAGATCTGATAATTTTTTGACACTGCGAGCTATGGTCTCCTCTTGGCAACGCTTAACATGAAAATATTTTTGATGTGTAGGATTATTATTTTACACTAGCTTTTGCCCGTGGCTTCGCCCGCGTGAATTTCTCACGGAAACAGTGCTTTTCCCTGGATGAAAGGTCTTTGTCCTTCTCAGTACTTATAACTATGTGTGTGCAACATTTCAGGAAGATTGATTCAGTAGATAAAGTGTGAAGCGGTAACAAACAAACAAATAAATAAACAAACAAACTCACTTTCGCATTTATAATATTTGTTAAAAGGAATGTTAAGATAGTTTGGGCATGTTGAAAGGATGGATAAAAAGAGATTGACGAAAGGTATTTATAAAGCAGAGGTGAATGGAAGAGTTGATCAGGGTCGACCTCGTAGAACGCACTCCGACCAGATTGCGGACCTCCTTAAAAAGGGAGATATTAGGAGCACCCATAACCGGAGAGCATATATGAAGAGAGTGATGAGTGTAGAGGAAGCAAGAGAGATCTGTAAGGATCGTAGCAAGTGGAAATCGCTAGTCTCTTCCTACCCCCACGGGAAAAAAGCGTGATAAATGTATGTCAATCAATAAATTTAAGAACTTCGTTCTTGTCGGTGGAGTAATTTCCATGTATTCCTGTCTTCTGCCATCAATTTGACCTCTCTATACGACACGACCTCTACCTTCTCTTTAATTTCGTCTATAAATGCCCTTCTTGGCTTTAAAAAAAATGTAAAAAAAATGGAAATGTTTTAAATGTATGTATGTATGTAATATTAGTTAGGATTAAGATAGTTAGGATAAGAATTATGTTACTAGCTTGTGCCCGCGTACTTCGTTCACGAATATTTTACTATTGTTAATATCTTATGTTCTAAAAGGTCAAAAGGTCTTTAAAATGGCGATTCCTCCACTCATAGGCGATGGGCTAGCAACCTGTCACTATACCTGAATCTCCATTCCATCAGAGAGCCCACTATTCAGCTAAGCATGGCCATAGAGTCTCACGACTCATGGCTCTGTCTACCCCGTAAGGGATGGAGACGTGATTATCTTAGGTTCTAAGTGACATCTCAAGATGGATCTACCCCAGATTTTAAGTTAGACCTTCAACAATACAACTGTGAGAACCGCATCAAATTTCGTCCAGTAGTTTTTGTGTGATGCGCATACAAACATACATATGGACAGAAATGCAGACAATTAAAAAAAAAAGGTTTTGGCTTCTATTGACCCTCTAAAACCCTTCATATATTTTTTTATTAAATATCTCTTAGATATGTACAGGCACAGACCAGTTATAGTCGGGGCTGTGAATTTTCAGTTGTATGGAGGTGGTCACATTAAATCCTACAATGGTGATTTTTATAAACTACATAGATTATGATATTACAACTGCAAATTTAAGTGCAAAAAAAAAATCACCACCGCCGTTTTTTTTAAACGCTATTATAAGACTCATATTGTTATAACTCTCAAACAAAAAATCCTACCAGGGTGATTTTTTGTTACATGTTTCCTTACGAATAATAAAAGCTTGATTTAAAAAATCACCAATAAATAACAATCCGAAATGGATTTTTTAATGAGTTGTAATTTTTATACTTTAAAAACATCCTGTACAAAAACAAAAAATCCAGCAATGGTGACTTTTATATATTATTCGTATACTATTGTAATGAACCATTTACTTAATTTTTATAAGGGTGACTACAACAGTTTTTTTTATTAACTTTTAATTTTTTTTTTTATTCTACAGTCCAGAAAATTGTATATTCGTACGTAATGTGAATTATATAATCTTAATTTTAAAAAACGACTCATGTTTATGAACCCGATTTCCTGTAATTAAATAAAAACTATATTGACATTTATAACGTTAAAAATACATTTTATGACTAGAAAGCCTTATTATAAACCGGCCAACTTTTATTTACAGGTAAATGAAGTCTTATTAACTAATTGTGAACAGTAATCTCTATTGTAAACTTTTTTGTTTACGAGCAATTCAGTATAGTTTATTTACCCCTCTCATTTCATATCGGATCATCAAAATTCTTTTTTTTTATATAAGAATGTCTAAAAACATCAAAATAATGTTAAGTATAAGAATCATGGTTGTAGGAATTTGTCGGTAAAAAAAATTTAAATGCCCCGCCTATTACAGTTTAATTATAAGTATTGATTGATGATATTGAGTATATTGACGATTCTTATTTGAGATTCGAATCTGAGAATTTATTATAAAAAAAAATTAAATTAAAACATTTTTTTTTTCAGTCCGGCTGCAACTACCTAAAGCTGTTACTTGGCTCCTTCGTACCCTCGCTGGTGGTAGACCCCAGCTTGGCCGACCGCATGTACCCATTGTCTAACTTCTTCGCGTACGTCCTCGAAGAGTTTGGGTACTTCCACCTTCAGGCCACCAAACCTGATACCATCGGTAAGAAATCCTAATCTATATCCACCGTATCACCAGCTGTTAAGTCAGGGATATGGTGGGTTGGCCCCGAAAAGGAAGAAGGGAATTTCATATCTATACATATATAATAATAATATAAAACAGTAAAAATATTTTGTCTGTACATTTAGTATTTTTGACTGAAATGGATAGAGGAACACTTATTAAAAAGAATAATAGAAAGCAAAAAAAAAATTTTGGAATTTCTTGTCTGCCTGTCTGTCTGTCTTTCTGTCTGTATGTCTGTCTGTCTGTATGTATGTACGCGTTTCACGCAAAAACTACTGAACGGATTTGAATGAAACTTTTTTTTGTTGTATAGCTATTAGGCCTGGGCAACATATAGGCTATAATTGATTTTGAAAACTGGAACATCTGATGAAGAACCTTAACAGAACAGCTAAACCTATAAGAAATATGGAAATAGCGCCTTAGCAAAAGTCGTTTAACCTTATGAGCATTCTCTGTTGACGTATAAAAATTGAAGATTATGGAACATCTGATGAAGAACTCCAAGAGATCAGCTACTCTATCAAATAAATGGAAATGGGGCCTTAGCAAAAGTCGTTCAACCTGATGAGCATTTTCTACTGACGTATAAATAGACAGGACATGGGATAGGACAAAGAGGGACTCGGGGTGGGAGTGGTGGTACACGGAAACTTGTAGATAACGAGCAGACGAAGATCGTTTATTGAATGAAATATCACTTTTGATTCATTTTAATTTTAACACCGCGACTGTACTACGAGTACCTAATATTTCCCGCAGGAGACGGTATAACCAAATTACTGAAATTTTGAGTACTGGAGTTTAGGTTACTACAGTTTGGAACACAAAAAGATTTTTCATCTAAGCGAAACTCACACGGGCAAAGCCGCAGGCAACAGCTAGTTATTACATAAAATTCCCTTTTTCCTTTTCGGGGCTATTAATAGTACATTGTTAACGAGTGAGTGAAAGTAACTTTATTAAGGCCCGAGACGGGGTTTGGCGCCCGAGCGTAGCGAGGGCGCTAATAGTTCGAGGGACTTCAAAAAGTCTTTCACCCGAGGCAAACACTGTGCTTTTCATTACGAATACAAGGAAAGTAAAAATAAAAACATGAATTAGCTAAAGAAATGATGAGTGAATTATACGGAAGCATAAACAAAACTCTAAACTTGAAAAAAAAAAATATCGGATTACGGCTTTAGCTTCCAGCATATTTTTTTTTCAGTGGCTGACCAACTATTTAGCTATTAGATTCTTTTCATTCGGTTCCATCGTTCCATCATTGCAAAATGACAAAAAAATCTATGTTATAAAAAATTATAAAAAATATATATTATTTAACTTCATGCTGTATAGAAATTTGGAACATGGTTCAATAGAATAACGTGAAAATAGAACTAGTTTTTTTTAAATAATTTGACAGCTGTCAAGTGAAAACGATTCTCCCTAAGGCTGAAAAGTATTACTTTCACCACGCTCCTCAGGCAACATCAGACTTACTTTCAGAGTATGAGTAATGAAAAAATACTTCCCATAGTGCACTGGCCCATTAATAAATAAATAATAATAAATATATACGGACAAATCACATAGATTGAGTTAGCCCCAAAGTTAGTTCGAGACTTGTGTTATGGGTTACTAACTCAACGATACTATATTTTATAACAAATACATATATACTTAGATAAACATCCCAGATTCAGGTCAACCTGGAAAAGATAATTTCCATCTTGACCCGACCAGGGATCGAACATCTTGGGGGTCTTGTGTGACAGTCCGGCGTGATAACCGTTGGGCCACGGAGGACGTCTAATTAATTGTCTTATGTTTCTTCTTTCTAGGCACGGCCCTCAACGACTCTCCAGCAGGTCTCCTTGCGTACATCGTAGAGAAGTTCTCAACCTGGACTCGCATCGAGCATAGATCCAGGGTCGATGGAGGCCTGGAGTTCCGCTTCACCAAGGACCAGTTGATTGATAACCTCATGCTGTACTGGAGTTCGAAGTCCATTACGACGTCTATGAGGTTTTATGCTGAGAATATGAGCAAGAAGACTAGGGCTTTGAGGATGGATGAGTAAGTATTTTTCTTAGACTCGTGTATCATGTTTACCACTGAGATCAGAAATATTCTTCAATATGCAGAGCACCAATCCCAACTGATATTATAAATGCGAAAGTGTGTTTGAAAACATGAAAAGGTATCAAACCTTTCCACGCCGCAAGCCGCGAGCAAAAAGCTAGTAGAATATGAAGACTAATCATCGGGAAGTCTGAAAATTATGAAGTAGCAATCAATTCTATCATGATGTCCCGTCGTTAGCGGCATAGTATGTTTAACTCTGACTCAGAATCTACTGACAAGTTTTGATGAAATTTGGTACACAGGTATTTTTTGTTCCGAAATTCCTTTTTTAGCAAAGCTTCGAAGTACAGTTATCTTAGAAAATCAGATACTGGATCTAAATATACCATTATTTTCCTCTCATTTCCAGGGTCAAAACCACCGTCCCTACCTGGGCCCTACAAGCCAAGAATGAGCTTTTCTACCAACCACCAAGCTTCCTCAGAACCAAGTATACCAACCTTCTAAACACGACTGTTCTTGACGACGGCGGCCATTTCTTCGCGTTCGAGCTTCCGCAAGTTTTCGTCGACGACGTGTTCAGAGCTGTGAAAGCTTTCAGAGAATGGCACACGAAGAAATCTAAGACTGAACTGTGATTTGTTTTTAAGTTCTATTAATAAAGGTTGTTTTTTTTTGTATATTGTTGTTCATTATATGGAAAGGAAGTTATAGAATTAGAAAAGAAACATCAACCTTCTGGAAACAAAAATAAGGCACAGTATAAATAAATATCACGAAATAGTAGAGCGAAAGAAACTGTTTTGTATCCAACAAAATCAAATCCATTAAATTCAAAAGGAATAAAAATTTCAATACCTTCCTGCTAATTCACTTCATTAATTTTTATACAAAAAACTGGTTTGAATAAATTCGGCCAAGTGTAAGTCGGAACTCACACTAGCACACGTAGGATTCCGTATCATCAAACAGTATTAGTTCTAATCCTAACCAATATTTTAAATATAGGTACAAATACAAACGTACAAAATACGCTTTATCTACTAAACCAATATTCTTGAAATTTCACATACACAGTAAGAAGTACTGAGATGGATAAAGGGTGGGTACCTTCTATCTTTGGAAAAAGTAGTCTTACTAAAATCGACACGTCAATCACACGCCAAGTGCGAGTCAAACTCACGCACCGAGGGTTCTCACATTATAGCTCTAACTAAAAGACCAACTAGTTTCAAAAACAAACTTAACTTTGCAGTAAGATTCATATTGAGTCTAGCGCAAAAATAAGTTTGTAACACTTTTTTTTAGACTTCCAACAACATATTTACAATTTTCAGATTTATTCCTATATAAGTACTGTTAGACCTTGCTTTTTGCCAAATTTCATAATTTTAGGTCAACGGGTAGTAGGTACCCAGGTTTTGATTGCTGCCTGAAATCGCAAAATATGCGCAAATTCGCAACATTTTGGTTAATATCTCTTGACCCCGTTGACCTTATAATTTTGATTACTTTTTGCTGAACGAGACCGTGGATTCGAGTATTCAATATGATTTTAAACTTGATACTTTTAAGCGTTCCTGAGAAAAAAAAAGGTTGATAAACAGACGGACAACAAAGTGATTTCCCACAAATGTACCTACATTTATTTAGAGAAATACACTGCGTCTATACACAACAAGTGTAGAGCCGCCGACGTAGTACACCGGCGAGCGCGGTTAGGGTGAAACGTGTTGCCGAATTGAGGTGAGTTTTTTTTATTTCAGGCGCGATTGGTCCAATTTACGATTGTTCCAAAGTTCCAAAAGATGTCCAATTCGCGTTTGATCGATATTTTTTCTTGTAACTGTTTTAAAAAACTTTCAAGTGTATTAATGGAGTCGAACGAAATATTTATAAATCAAATCTTTCTTTTTTTATTTTTAAAGACTAAATATATTAACATTTTTATTATTGTAACTTTCACTAGAGATTACAAAGTCAAGAGCTTTACCACTGCCGCAGAGGGCGACAACTTTTAATCCTCAGTCGAAGCAATGACTAGCATATTGACCTCTCTTGACCTTGACACTAGGTTTAGTATGCATTATCACAGTATATCGTTGAGTTAAAAAATGTAGATAGCATGATACGACACTTAGGACTCTCGCCTCAATTGACAGGGTCAGAGGTATGACAATAATCAATGTCAGAGACGAAATTGAGTTTGCTCTAATTTTGTTTAAATCAAATCAATCAATCTTTATTGTGGATCATAGGTAAAAAAGTAAAAAAGGTCTTACAATGAAGTCGTACAACCATGTCCTGCCCAATTTGGACGAATAATTATCTAAATCATAATTATACCTACTTAAACAAGTATGTATATAAAAAAAAAAATTACTCCTATTTTTTTAACAATACTACAATAGGGGACCGGCCAAGGTATGAGGATTGTTAAAAAAATGTAATTTTATGATAGAATACATATAATTAAACACATTTTGCGACTTTTAAGCACGAGTATATTCTCCTGAGCGGATTTATTAGAGTTCAAACTTTTAGGGAAAGTCCATTTTCTACGCGTGACGTCATATGAATGCACGTTTTGGTATCGCCCAAACATCGCTTAAAAATGTGAATTGTTTTTTGCTATATCTTGGGAAATACTTTGGTTATGGATGTGATTCTTTTACGGATAATTCTATTAATGTGAGGTATTTCAAAGAAGCGTCAAAAAAAAATTCAATTCAATTTATTTATTCACAAACAATATGCATTGTATTCGAATTACATTACACTTTATACTTATCTATAAATCTATAAAAAATTAATACATTTTTAGAAATTATCCATTATTGTACATTATTAGAATTTTTCATGCATTGATAATAATTTTACATTTATATTTTAATTACCACATACAAAATAAAAGTCCATTTGTCAAAAATTAAATCATTAAATGTCAATATTATGTTTGAAAATCATCCACGGTATAACAACACTTCTCTAGCAATAATTCTCTCAACCTTTTCTTAAATATTGACAATTTTCTTATACATTTAAGCTCTCTTGGCAATTTATTGAACAGCACTACAGTCTGGTAACGTGGGCAATGTGTCACAATGTTAAGTCTTGGCGCAATAACACTGACCAAGTCCTTCCGTCTCGTATTTTCTCTCCTTAACATTTGCTCTTCAGATTCATACAAGGCTCTATTTTTTATAAAATCAGTCAAGAGCACGAATATGTATAGACTAGGAACAGTGAGTATCTTGAGTTCTCTAAAATATGGTTCGCATGATACCCACGGTGGTATACGAACCATAGTTCTAATGGCTCGCTTTTGTGCTACAAATGCCTTATTAATATTGTAGTTATAACTCCTACCCCAAAATTTTATGCTGTAACGCAGCCTAGACTCTACCATAGCATAATATATAGATTTTAATTGATCAATTGTTAATTCGTCCCTTAAGCTTCTAAGTGCACAACATGCGCTGCTGACTGAATTTTCTACAGCTTGTAACTCTTGCTTCCAGTTTAGAAATTCGTCAAGTTTGACACGCAAGAATTTAACAACTCCTACTGGGTTGACCTGTTCACCATGCAAACATACTTCAAGCCTATCTTTGTTATTTGCAGTCGTTTTAAATAACATCACATAAGTTTTACTTGTGTTTAATTTGAGATTGTTTGCAGTGAACCAATTGTCAAATAATTTCATTGTTGTATTTATTTTCCTGTTAAGATCGTCGATATTAGTATCCCAAAGAACAGCATTTGTGTCGTCCGCAAAAACTACCAATTTCATGTCAGAATGATTTGTCATATAGTTAATTAAGTCATTAATGAATATTAAAAAGAAAATTGGACCTAGAATTGAACCCTGCGGTACGCCTCTATTTACTTTAATCAATTTTGAATTCTGTTTGGAATTAATAAATTTCCCTTTACTGTCAGTAATCTCAACAAACTGCTGGCGATTGTTTAAGTACGATCTTAACAGATTAAGTGACTTGCCCCGAATTCCGTATTGTTCGAGTTTCATTAGTAGGATGTCATGATCAATTGAATCAAAGGCTGCACTCAGATCCAAGAATACACCTGCTACCTTTAACTTTTCATTTAGCTTACAGGTTACATCGTCAACAATCGTGTCTATCGCATTTCCAGTACCTATGCCTTCCTGGTAACCAAACTGTCTATCATCCAGTATATCGTATTTTTTTAAATGTTTTATAATTCTGGCTTTTATAATTTTTTCGAAAATTTTTGAGAATATAGGCAACATTGCAACAGCTCTATAGTTTGATGGATCTAATTTAGAATTCTTTTTGTGCACCGGAATTATTTTTGCTACTTTCAACTGCTCCGGGAATATTTCTAATTCAAAACATTTATTGAAAAAATATGTCAACGGTTTTGCTAAAATGTCAATATTGTTCTTAATTATAGATATCGGAATGTCATCATAGCCAGAGGATCTTTTGTCATTCATTTGTTTAACGATGTTAATAATTTCTATCTCAGTCACACATGGATTCTCAAATTCAGAATTTATTTGTTTGGTACATTTATGTAAGAGTGCTTTAGATTCAAGTACACTACCACTAGACGTTTGTTTACTGTAATCAAATATTTCCGCAAACCTATCAGCTATCGTTTTAGCATCGGTAATTAAGTTGTTGTCTATTTTAAGAGATATGTTCTGGCAACTGGACTTACTCTTATTAAGCCGTTCATTTACTATCCCCCAGACACGCTTAGTTGAGTTTATGTGCTTTTTAATTTCAGATTGAACACTTAATCTTTTGGCAGATCTTATAACTCGTCTGTAAATCCTAGTATAATTAGACCTATATTCATAAATGCTTGGATGATTATGGTTTTTGTCTAATAGATGTAAAACTCTTTTCATTTTGCTCGATACTCTCACTCCTTTGGTGATCCATGCTACTCTTCCGTATTTTTCCTTATTTATTTTCTTTCTTTTCTTTTTGTAGCAATTTTTGAAGATTCCTACAAAAGTTTTAATGAATGTGTTTACACCTAATCTAGTCCAATCATGTTTTTGTAATTCTTGTCGAAAGCGTTCGTTATTGTTTTTCCCAAAACATCTTCTTTCTATGTATACAGCATTCTCTCGCCACTTCTCATTTTCGTTCCCTTCAGAATGCATACGTATTATAATGCAAGCATGCCCATCAGAAAGACCATTTTGATCTACTTTAGTATAGATTGGATCCTCCTCAGGTAAATTGGTGAGAACATTGTCTAGACAGGATTCAGCGCCGTTTCGAATAAATGTTACCACATTAACCAAATACTTAAAATTGTAACACTTTAGTAAATTATGAAATTCTGTCTTTTCGTTATCGTCCGTTAGTACATCTACATTGAAGTCCCCCGCTATAATACATTTTTTACTAAAGAAGTGTTGTAAAAATAATTCTAGTCTTAACATAAATTCTTTAAAATTTGTGTTATTATTGTAACAACAAAAAAAACAAATATTGGTGTCTATATCTTTCACACCGCATATTTCGAAGTGATCTCTTTTACTATACTTTTTGCATATACTTAATTCTTCAAAGTTTCTACCATTTTCCATCAAAATTAAAGTACCTCCTCTTGTTTTATTCGTCCTAACATAATGCGTTAATAGTTTATAATTTTTAAAGTTGAATGTTGCGATAGAATTACTGTCAAGAAAATGTTCGCAAATACAGATTAAACTAGGCTTACAATCTAAATTATCTATATATATCTCTAAATCATCTTTTTTTGTGTTGATGCCACATACATTTTGATAAAACACGCTAGTTTTATGTCGTTTCTTTGTCTCGAAAAAACTGTAAGTCATCATTTAACTCTTTACTCAAACTACTGTTCGGTGAACTACATTTAATGGAAGACTTCCTGTTACTACCCATTGGACAAAAATAATCAACAATCTTTTTTTGTTTAGTAGTTTTCTCCATTGTACAAGAATTACTTACAATAGAATAAAAATCTGTTATTTTTTTTTGAACATTAGGTTTTTTAAATTTATTCACTAAATTTGAGTTATTTGATTTACATTGATTATTTCTGTGCAATGTCGATATATTATTAATAAATTTACAAACATATTCTGGGTAGTCAATGTCAACATTAATTTTAATAGATAAAATCTCGAGAATGTCATGATATTTGCTATAGTCAATAGGTAGAAATGTACAATTGTGATAATTCATTGCAATTAATTCTAGATCATTGTTTAACTTTTTTACATTTAGAAATTCATTATAGGGTACGCTTAATAATATTATTTTAATGTCATTAAATTTAGATAAAATATTGCATAAATTAGATGTTAGCACGTATGGATTTTTGTCCATTGTGCCTACGGACAATACAATAATGTCCTTGTTTGAAACTATATTTTTATCGCAGCTGCTTAAGATTTGCTTCGAAGTAGCGTAAGGCTTAATAAAACTATTTACACTATAAATGTCATTCCATTTACCACTTCTTCTTTTGACAATTTTTTCCGCTAAACCACTAGCTATTTCTCCTCCAAAAATGTGTAATTTTGGTCGCTGGTTGCAGGGTTTGGTACTGGTGGCGCCATCTGTGTTAACAGGTTGTAATCCTTCATCTTTATCTAAGACGGGCGTAAGCTGCGAATGCATCTGTTGTCCATTTTGAGTGACAAGCGAGAAATCAAGCCGATTTTGACTAAGGCTTTGTCGTTTTTCTTTAATTAATGTGGAGTTAATTTTCTTTTTAGAGCTCGAGGTGCCACAAATATGTGTAAGTTGTTTAATTTTTAATTCAAACTTTTTTATTGTGGTTTTTAGAGACGAATTTTCCTGTAACATGTTACAAATTTCATTGTTGGCAATATCCAATTTCTCCTTGAGGGATTTATTTTCTTTTTCTAATTGTATCAGCCTGTCTATGTCAGTCAATTGTTTTTCCGGGCAACTTCTATTGAGATTCGAAGATGAATTTTGGGCGAGGTCTTCGGGTTCATCCTCGATTTCATCTGATAGTGACTCAAAAGAGTTAGAAATATCTAGATTAATTCTGTAATTATTATTTCGATTTCGCATAGTCACATTGTCCTTTGACAAGGTGTGAGCTGAACTGACGATTTTGGATGTTGAGGGCGTGATTGTGGGGGTTGATTTATCGTCGATGACCATAACTTGTGGTGAAGTATGAGTTGGACTACAAGTGTTGGAAATTTGAGGTGTTACTGGGACAGGAGATGTGCTCAAGGTGGAAGATATCCTTTTTCGATTTTTTTTGATGCATCCTGTACATTTCCAGTTCGATTTATTCTCCTTGGTCATAACACGAAAGCGGCCGAATGAGATATTAGCACAATCTATGTGATAGGATTTTTTGCAACAAAAACACTGTACAATCTGTTTGTTGGTTAGCTTGTTTTTGCATTTGGCGCACTCTGTTTCCATTTTGGGATATTGTTAAATAAAAATGAGCCAAGAAAAAATAAACTTTGAAAAAAAATTTTTTTTGAACTCCGGGTTATGGTTTAAAAGAAAGAAAAAGCAATAAAAACTCCATTGGGCCGTGCGAGATTTGAACCATGGACGCAAGCTTTCAAGTCAACGCCGTAGACCGCTGGGCTGTCCTCTGTGATGCTGTGGTGACAAAATTCCTCGCCTAGTAATTGACTGTTAGTGTGCGATAGGCGGGTCAACATGGAACAGCTGATGAGTCACAGCTGATTTTAGATTTCACTCCGTACGGTTGTCACAATAACTGTGTTGTTTAAAAATTGTTTTTACTTTTATCACTTATTGAAGCGTTTTTACACTAGTTCCGTAATCACAATTTTAAAGTACGTACTACAGGCCACACGGGGATATACATTACAACTTTAAAATGTCACTTTAACAATTTTTAGGAAATAAATATTCACAGACGTCTCCAAAGAACTGCCGCCTGGGGCGCGCGCGCGCGGGGAGTTGAATGAAGATGTCCGGATGAAAGTTGTCCGGTCCCCTATTAAAATGCAGCTGTCGAGTAAATATCTCTCTGTAAGCTAGGTACCAATTAGTGACGTCATAGTTTTTACACGACTGACCAAAAAAGGAGTGTTATGTTATCAGGGTCCATGTTAGTAAGTATGTATGTAACTTTCTTTATTCCACCATAAGCTCTGAACGGCTGAACAGATTTTGATGTGATGCATTCCTCTCAGAAATTAGTAATTGATAAAAAAACACTAGTTCTTATGCTTGAAGAGGACATATTATTATGTGAAAACACAACATCTTGTCAATCGATCGAAAACGAACTCAATCGAAGAATATCTACTAGTACACAGCCGTGTATCCTCTCCTTTAGTCGTATTTCTCATGACTTGCATGGAATTAAAACACACAACGACTATCTTGGCAATGTTAATGGAGTATTTTGCCATTGAATTCTCCATTTCACATACTAGTTGATAATCATCAACCAGAGTGCAAGTTTCCTCACGATGTTTTCCTTCACCGGAAGCAAGTGGTGGTCGATGAAAACTAATATAGGTACATGAGTGAGATTGGTATACAAACTCTTGTATCTTGGGCAGGATTTGAACCTGGGACCTTTGCATCCATGGGCGGGCACTACCACTCTGCCACCACTGCTTCAAGCCGTGTATAGGGACTTTAATGAAGTTTTCCTAGTTACACTCTTTTCAACTCTTTTTCGGCTTTTCTCTTCCTCTCAATCCCCATTCATATTAGTTATCTTTTTATCACATGCGAATCTTCCATTCTCATCATGCCCAACCAATTCGATCTCCAATGCAGTTACTAATGTGATCTTTATTTACAGCAATGGGTCGAGTGTTAACAGTTCTGGCCGTAGCGGCCATCGGCGCTGGCGCGTGGTATGTGTTCCAATGTTTGGAAGCTCCGAAGGCTCCTAAACTGAGCCTGGACGAATGGTGGGGGCCGAACGAGTTGGAGGGGAAGGTTGATACTAGTATAAAACCGTTCCGGGTTCAATTCGATCCAGCAGTAAGTTAATTTATTTTAGTTCTTCTAAGATCAAAGTCTCTTGTTAATGCATACGTTAATTTTCCAAATAAAATATTTACCTTCTAATGTCACCATGGGAAAGGGAAATGCTACTGGTGTACTCACGGTTTCATTTTCATTGAAGTGTGCTTCGCAGTGACTTAAGTTACCTATCTAAAAGATTGTTTCCTTGTAATTTTTTGCACAAATTTTGCTACATATAAGAGAAAGCCGAATGTCATTCAATATTCTGTAGGATTTCATCATCAAGGAACGCCATCATTTTCATTGTAATCCTCCTACCTATATAAAGGTCTAATTTTTAGACACCTTTCAAAATAACACAATTTTCTCTTTCAGATGATTCAAGACCTGAAGACTCGCCTCAAGAACCACCGTCCCTTCACTCCCCCTCTTGAAGGCATTGGCTTCGAATACGGCTTCAATAGCAAGGCCATTGATCCTTGGGTTCAGTACTGGGCTGAGAAGTACAACTTCACTGCCAGAGAGAAGTTTCTAAACAAATTTCCTCAATTCAAGACTAACATCCAAGGCCTGGACATTCACTTCATCAGAGTTACACCAACGGTCGATAATTTTTGTATACTGACACATTTTCGTGACTTCGGAGAATCTTATTTTACAAGCTTGTGCGGATTCCTTTTTTTCTCTTCCACTCAAAATCATAAGCAGTTTTAAACAAGTGGTTGTGTTTGCGTTCAAAGATACCCACTTCATAAATGCACGCTGGCAAGGGCACCAAATCCATCTTTTTGTATAGAGGTTCTACATGAAGTTTTGGGGAAACCCCACATAATGTGCTTTGACCCCACAATACTATACCATATCGCAGAACTAACTCAACATAAACTTGGTAGGATGTTATATCTGTTTTTAGATTCTTAACTTTTTTCATTTGACGTAGTGCATTAACAAATTAAGTATGTTAGCACTGCCAGTATTTCTGCACTACATCCTTTTATTATTTTTGTATTTACCCCGTCATATCATAGAGTTTATTTTATTAAATAACATTTCCCTATACCAGGTCCCCCAAGGAGTCAAAGTGATACCGATCCTGATGTTGCACGGCTGGCCTGGCTCCGTCAGGGAGTTCTACGAAGCGATCCCTCTGCTGACCCAGCAGAGGGCAGGATACGATTTTGTGTTTGATATCGTCGTGCCCAGTCTACCTGGATACGGATTCTCTGATGTAAGATTTTTTACTGAAAAATTTATGATTTTTTTTCCCTTCAGATCCTCCGTGCTTAGAGTAACATTAAGCAATAAGTCCCGTCTATTTGCAGTCGTTAAAACTCGCCCATCCTCATTGGGCCGGCGTGATAGGTCGTCGTCGTCATAGCTCATCCTCCTACCACCTTGAAAACCAAGACGCGCTCTTATCATGCTAATTATCAATTAAATCATATCAATGAAATGCAGCTACAGCTGCATATCTAGAATAAGTTTCTTTCAGTGTTTCTTCTCAACTCAACTCGTTATCTACCTGCAAATTGAGGAGACCAAGTCTTTCATTTACAATATAGGACGGTAACCGAGCAAGTGGGTCCCTGATGATAAGTTATCATCGCTGCTCATGAACAACTGCAACACCAGGGGTTACGAGTTTTTCCGGGCAAGTTTTGAATTTGCTGGATACATTCTGGCCTAGGAAGGTCTTTCTGACTGACATTATACATTATATTGTTTTCTTTTCCAGTCCGCAGTCCGACCAGGTCTCGCGGACCCGCAAGCAGCCATCATCTTCCGCAATCTGATGCACCGGCTGGGTTTCAACAAATACTACATCCAGGGAGGAGACTGGGGAGCTATCATAGCATCCGCTCTTTCTACCCTGTTCCCTGATGAAGTATTGGGACACCATACCAATATGGCTACTGTTCAGGTAACACTGCTGTAATTTTGAAAATTAAAATAACTGGAATGCCTGTCTGTTTAAAGATAACTTAAAAAAAGTAAGTTTGTTCGAGGTAATCCTGCCAATATTAGTATCAAAACCCATTATAGTTGCTGTTTTATCAAGTAAAACGATCCAACTTGTGACTGCAACCAATTGTCAAAAACTAGTTCTACAAAATATGTGGAGTTATATGAGAAGCTATGCTTTGACAAACACATTGCCATGACCACGGTAAGAGTTTGTAAACTGATACACACATTGAGATCCACACTTTTTCCCGGGATGAAAGGTATCCTTCTCCGTACTTCTAGCTATATGTATGCGAAATTTCAAGATCATTGGTTCAGTAGATAAAGCGTGAAGAGGTAACAAAAAAACAAACAAACTCACTTTCGCATTTATAACAATAGTTAGGTGTAATTTCGCAACATAAATTTGTCTCTATAGGTACTATTCATATTGCACATTTTATATGATTTTTGTTGATTAATTTTATAGGTATCCAAGATGTGACAAGAGGTCCTACTTTTGGATTTTCCAAACTATGTTATTCTTATTTGAGATTAAAATCTGAGAATTTATTTGAGAATTTAATAGAATTTAAAAAAAAAACTTTTTTTTCAGACCAGCTGCAACTACCTTAAGCTGATTCTCGGCTCTTTTGCACCCTCGCTGGTGGTAGACCCCAGTTTGGCCGACCGCATGTACCCATTGTCTAAGTTCTTCGCTTTCGTCCTCGAAGAGTTTGGCTACTTCCACCTCCAGGCCACCAAACCTGATACCATTGGTAAGAAATTCTGATCTATATCCACCGTACCACTAGGGGTATAGTATGGTGGGTTGTTCCCTGAAAGGGATTTTAATATCATGCTTAAAGTAACTTTCCGTTAGTCCAGTTCGCGTGAAGGTGACAAGGGCGCATGATCACAACTAATAAAAAAATATACGTGTACTCAGATAAGTGCAATATTAATACAATAGACACTATTAATGTTTCGAAACTGGCGCGATTTTGAGGAGTCGAGATTTTGCCGAGTCGAGTATAATGCAAGACCGGCGCTTCGCCGCTCGGCGTGCAATACTACCCATTCTCCTCGTACACTATCCGCATTAATTGGCTAATGTTTCTCCATTCCAGGAACGGCCCTCAACGATTCCCCAACTGGTCTCCTCGCGTACATCCTGGAGAAGTTCTCATCCTGGACCCGCTTCGAGCACCGGTCTAGGGTCGACGGAGGCCTGGAGTTCCGGTTCACGAAGGACCAGTTGATTGATAACCTCATGCTGTACTGGAGCTCGAATTCCATAACAACGTCCATGAGGTTCTATGCTGAGAATATGAGTAAGAAGAACAGGGCTTTGAGGATGGATGAGTAAGTATAATTTTTTTTATAATCATGTCTACCACGGAAATCTGAAAAATGCACAGCAATCACAATCCCAACTATTATAAATGCTAAAGTGAGTTTGTTTGTTACCTCTTCACGTTTTATCCACTGAACCAATCTTCCTGAAATTTTGCACGTAGTTAGAAGTATTGAGAAGGTCAAAGAGCACCTGTCATCCCGGGAAAAAGGCACTGTTGCCGTGGGAAATTCACGCGGGCGAAATCGCGGGCAAAAGCTAGGTAGTAGAATATAAATACTAAACATCGGGGAAGTCTAAAAATTAAGTATCAACTAAAAATCAATGCCAAGCATGATGTCGCGTCGTCAGCGGCGTATCTACAAAATCTACTGACGGATTTGGATGAAATTAGTTCTTCTTCTCTTCTTCTTCTTCTCTCAGCCGAAAGACGTCCACTGCTGGACAAAGGCCTCCCCCAAGGATTTCCACAACGACCGGTCCTGCGCTGCCCGCATCCATGCGCAACCCGCGACCTTCACCAGGTCGTCGGTCCACCGAGTGGGAGGCCTGCCAACACTACGTTTTCCGGTTCGTGGTCGCCACTCGAGAACTTTTCTGCCCCAACGGCTATCTGTTCTGCGAGCTATGTGCCCCGCCCACTGCCACTTAAGTTTGGCGATTCTGCGGGCTATATCGGTTACTTTAGTTCTCCTACGGATCTCCTCATTTCTGATTCGATCACGCAGGGAAACTCCGAGCATAGCGCGCTCCATCGCCCTTTGGGTGACCTTGAGCCTTCTTATGAGGCCCATAGTAAGCGACCACGTCTCTGTCACACAGGTATAATTTTTTTCTCGAAATTCCTTCAGCCCCGACAGTGTGTTAAGAAAATCATGAGAAAATCAGATACTGGAACTAAATAAACTATTTTATTCCTCTCACTTCTAGGGTAAAAACCCCCGTCCCTACCTGGGTCGTACAAGTCAGTAATGATCTTTACTACCATCCACCAAGCTTCCTCAAACCCAAGTTTACCAATCTTCTAAACACGACAGTTCTCGACGACGGCGGCCATTTCTTCGCGTTCGAGCTTCCGCAAGATTTCGCCGACAACGTGTTCAAAGCTGTTAAAACTTTCAGACTATGGCACATGAAGAATACAAAAGCTGAACTGTGATTTGTTTTTAAGCTGTGTTAATAAAGGTTGTTTTTTATTTTTATATTGTTGTTTCTTTCGAAATAATCATTATACTTAAATAGAATTAGAAAAGAAAGTAATATCAACTTTCAAGAAACAAAAATAAACCACAGCATAAAAAATGTCACAAAATAGTAGAGCGATATAAACTGTTTTGTATCCTACAAAATAAATCCATTTAACTCAAAAGGAAAAAAAATATTTACAGACATTACCTTCCTACAAATTCACTTCAATGGGCCGTCATTTGCTTTTTTTTTAATTGAAAAATTACGCAGATGAATTCACGTAAATACTTACAAATAACTTTAAATTCTCTATATGACCCAAAGGTTGACTGGTAGATGATGCTATAGCATTAAATCATCCTATTGTGATATTACTTTTGCATTTTCTCTAATAAAGGTTACTGAGAAACAAAAAAATGCTTTCAATAATCTCGCTAATCATAATAAAATTCCCACATTCGAGAACATAACTCGCCAAGCCACCCTATACAGATATCAGCATGCCCCATAACAGTTATTATAACACCAAATACTCATAAATGCCACACTTACCACACACAATAGAATCAAATCCTCATTGATCCGAACTTGTTAAAATTAATTTGGGATCAAACGCCGTTCAGACGCGTGCCTTGTATTAAAGTTAGCTTATGTTATCGCAAAAAATAGGGTGGATTTCTGACACCACTATCGATAAAGTGCAATAAAAAATTTGTATACAGTTGAAGGATTTTATTTGCAATATTTTTTAGTTTTTGACAACGATTTTTATGAAGAGAATTTAGAAATTAAACCGCACATAGATGAAATAGACGTCTACCCGTAATAGTATACTTATAACCAAGTTTTATTTAATACAACTGACACGTTGTTAATAACAACTAATTATACACGGTCATTTTGAAACTACTGGTCAAATTTTCGCAGCAGATTTGGTTGATGAAATTGAGCAGGTTTCCAAAAAAATCTATGTTAGAAAATGAAAAATTGGTCGATCAGCTGATGGGATGGAAAGTTGAAATTTTATGTTATTCTTTTACTATAAATTTCTTTTGGACGTAGTTGTATTCCAAGTACTGAGCATATTGTAAAAAATTGGCCAGTAGTTACAAAATAACCCTGTATCTAAGTGGTTAATGTACAGTGTACACTTCTATAGATACATTATAATAAAACTGTAACTGGTCTATATATTTACGTAGAAGACATAAGAATTAAGGAATAGATATAGAAATGTATAAAATGCCTTATAAACAATCTCCATGCAAAATTTCAAGTTTCTACATGGAGTTGTTTCGTCTCTGCATTGATATGTCAATCAGTCAGTAAGCATCCCCTTTCTATATTAAAAAAAAACATAAGTATGAATATATTAATTATTTCATTAATTATTGCCAAAAAATCTATCATTTTTACCCTAAATGAAAAATGAATAGCAGAGCGACGTAACTGCGCGCTCTCCCACATACTAATATTGGATTAGCCTTATCTCTGTGAAGCAGATATTTGTATTGCCCTGTCAATTTGGGGTGGCAGCCCCTCACACTAGGCAAGTACCTGTCAGAGTCATTTCACATTTCAGCGAGTTATTTTAGAGATATGTGTAAGTCGAAAACGAATTTGTATTGTAATTGTATAATTTTATTTTATTACCTACTAATTTGTGTATTGTTTAAATGTCTTCCTTTTTTCTGACGCAAAAAATATTATTTAAGAATAAATAAATACCTACACGAATATTAGAATAGAAAGTATTTTGTGTCATGGATAGACACAAACATAAACGAGCACACCAGATTCAAAACCATATAGATCTTTGAAAATGACAAAAATATCCCGCACTAAGAATTGAACCCAAGACGTCTAGGCGTTCGGACGAGTATACGTACTATACTACAGTGTGCGTTAGTACAAAATATCTCGATGACTACAGTAGATATTGTGATTGGTCTCACATTTATTACCTTCGACAATTTTTTTTACAATATAAAGCAAAGCCCCAACATAGCACTAGTTAACATACAGACGAGGGGAAGGGGCGTGTCTGACTGATGTAAACCTCCCCTTTGCCACCCTTTCTGTTTGGCTGATCTAGGGGAAACGGGACGGCAAAGCGAAGAAAACAATTATTATATTTTATTTTATTAAATAGCTTACGCCCGCGGCTTCGCTCGAGTGAATTTCCCACGGGAACATTACTTTTTCCTGGGATGAAATGTACCCTAT